>JAVQJV010097181.1:0-51604 GCA_036024995.1 Gadopsis bispinosus
ATAATCAACAACCTTTTCATATAATCCCACGATCCTTCATTGTAACCTCATGTCAAAAAAAAAAAAAATCAACCAGCATAAATGTAATCAAAACCATTATTTGCATTTACCATCACCTGTGGAAGGGTCCCTGTTTCAGGGAAAAAATCCTTTTCTGCACAGGTTGGGATCAGTTTTGTTTTTTGTCTTTTATTACAGTGTTGGTAGTGTTAATTTTGTTAACTAAAACTGTGACTAAATGTGTTCGTTTTTTTTTTCCAAGACTAAAACGAGATTATGACGAGACCAACGTCATTAAACACCAACTGTGATTTTAGCAACATGCTATATTTTTGACAAAAACAACAAAAAAAAAAATTTTGAGACTAAAACGTAATTGAAAGGAGAGACGAAATAATCTACCCTGGGTCCTGCCCCCCCCAATGCAGCAGTTCCGTTTTGTTTCCTGTGCTATGTGCACCATATCAGAAGTACACCGACAGTACACAATGAACAAAGTCAGGAGGACTCGGAGAAACAACTAATCTCATCAACAAAGAAGGTTTGTGCATCAGATCATACCTCTAAGTCTCTGAAGGGGTGGAGGAGGAGGCCCAGAGGGAGCCTGGCCTTGTTGAGTAAAGCCTGGGTCTGGGGGATGCTGGTCAGGGTACACCTGAATGTCCTGATCAGCAGAAAACCAGAGAGGGGGGAAGCGTATTAGATAGCACACCCACAGATTAGACAATGACAGAATGAGAGATTGTGTGTGTGTGTGTGTGTGTGTGTGTGTGTGTGTGTGTGTGTGTGTGTGTGTGTGTGTGTGTTCACGCAGCCACTTTGGTAAAAACATACATCCCAATAGTTAAACCCCTCCTGTACTTTACTTACTGTGGACTGCAGTTGACCTTCTTGAGGTCAGAGCTGAGGTTGGGTTCGGGGGCTTCAAGGGGCCTGGGGGGCAGCAGGTTTCTCTCCTGCAGCAGGTTGACCGGGCTCAGGGCCTCCACCTCCAGCTCCGGCACACCGCTCAGCCCCCCCAGGGTCGCAGACAGCTGGGACAGGTTTGGGAATGGCTGCAGAGGAGGGAGAGGGATAACTAGTGAGATTACTCTGGTGAGAAATCAGGACTGTGCGTCAATATAGCAAGCATACTTTATTACATTATCTATCAAAACTACTACATCATGTTTTGAGAAAAAAAAAAGGTTATACAATACGAGTCAAAACATTTTATTACATTATTGGGTTTTATTATATTTTCGATCAGGTTAAGAACACATTTTATTAAATTTTCACAGAACTATTACATTATTGGGTGCTACAAGTCCTGCCCACAAAGGTGATTGGTTTGGTTGTTTCTCCAATTTAGGAAACTGCCATTCACGACAGCAACAGTAGACAATAGTAGATTTTCCTCCACTTATCCGGGGCTGGGGTCACGTAGGCAACAGGCTAAGCAGGGTTATCCAGACGTCTCTCTCCCCAGCAACGCTTTCCAGCTCCTCCTGGGGGATCCCAAGGCGTTCCCAGGCCAGTTGAGATATATAATCCCTCCAGCGTATTCTGGGTCTACCCCGGGGCCTCTTACCACAGACCTTAAGAGACCTCCGAATCATTCAACAAAATTTGAGATGTGGTTGGAACCAGGCTGGTTAAAAATGCTTTTCACTTGCCAATAAGAAATAATAGCAGTAACATTAAAACACTTCTCGGCAACAATTTCATTCTGGCTGTGGCCTGACCTGGGAGTACTGCTGGTAGCTTGGCTGGCTGTACAGGTCATGAGCGGGGGATGGGTCAGGGTGGGAGGCCAGCCCCTGCCGATAGGCTGGCTGCATGCTGGAGTAACCATAGCTACCAGGTGTGGTCTGGTTGGTCATATCGTTGGAAGGCGGCATGGAATCTGGCAAAAGAGAGTTCAGCATTAAAGAAATCTGATGCATGTTTGGCGGACAGCTGGTTTTCAATGTTTTAACGTGATTACGACAGTAATCAGTGCAGCTGCTTAATGCGTTTTGAGAATATGGTCTTTATGTGGGGAATGTGTGTGCGTGTCCCATTTTCAACACAGGCTTTTACATAATTTGACAAATGCATCTCATCATCCTTTCAAAATATCACCTCTCCCATATCTCTACTTGTTGAACTTGGGCCAGATTTGGTTGGATGTAATCAGTTTATGCTCTGCATTGTTGTGGTTTACATTTTGCATCAACCTGATAACTTCTACTTCTGCTTTGCATCTCCCAGAGAGAGACGTTTGACGACCACTTTAGTAAGAGTGGGACTATGTTGGGGTTTATCTGTGATCCAGGCTGCACCTAAATCTAACGTGATACATTTTCTCTCATCAAACTTAGTCTTAGAATATAGAGTTAAAGAAAGGAATATTTTACCCTTCTTATACATGGCTGCATGTAATGCTACCAATGGAAGTGTAATCTACGCTCTCAATAAGAGCAGCAACTTTATGAAATCACAGACCTGGCAAGGAGTTTTGTAATGCGATTTATTTGTGAGTATGATGAACAGTATGGATGCATTCAAAACATACCTGGATAGTTTCCCCCTTCCAGGGAATCATAGCTGTTGGGCACCGGAGAAGCACTGCCAGTAGTGGAAGAGGATGTGTCACCACCTGAAGAGAGGCAGAGAAAGAGTGAGACATAGAAAGAATTAAAAACTGAAATAAAAAGCAAAGACTGGTTAAGAAGACTGGAAAAGTAAAGAATTAAATTAATATAGTGAAACAAGGACCCACACTGGGGATAGCAAAATAAAAAGCACAACTAAAGAAGTCAAATAAAAGAGCAAAACAAAGGCTGAAAGATTCAATGAACTAGCCCAATTTTTTGGAAGATAAAAAAAAAAAAAAAAAAGGGGGGGGGGCCGCCCTGAGAGAATGAAAGACAACAACTGTAAATGAAGTAAACAACACATGAAAGAGGAGAAGAAGCTTTAAAGAGAACGTGTTTTTGTTTGGCCATGAAGAGTGTGGCGTTTGGACTCCCTCGGGCCTCAGAGGCGGAAGAGAAACAGATGAGAAAGGGTGAATACAGGAAAGAGAACACGATGAAAGCATGCACTTAAGTCTTGAACAAGCTGGCATACAAATGCTTGGTGGAGTGCACAGAAAACATGGATGGACACATCAGCAACAGCAAAAGATTAAAGATTATGTGATGGGTACAGAATGTCTTTATCATCATCTCTCCCGCAGTCCATCGTCTTCATTCAGACTCTCTAATCTTCTTTCGCACACAATTTCACTTATAGCTTTTTCTTAAGTAATGATGTTAAAAATGCCACAGAATGTAGCTATTAGCCAGCAAAACATGGGGAAGAAGAAGAAGATGGTGTTTAGATAGTGATTTCATGTTTTCCCCAGAATGCCTAACACCCCACAGACAGAAGAGAGGCAAGAGATTGATGAGTTGTGTGTAATCAGCGTATCACGGCCCTTATTCATAACAGGTCTTGTAGATGAGGGATCATGGTGGCCAGAAAGACGCGCACCACGCAGCCACAGCGTCGTGGTTTGCCGTGTCCACCCACTCTCCCATTGTGGCCACACTTCCTGTCGGATTCTCTACTGTACTCCTATCAAATAAAAAAGGCCAACCATCCAAAAAATAATCTTGCCAAAAAAATAAAAACAAACGTCTTGTAGATGCATTGCATTATGGCCTATTGCAGCTACCGTTTTCCCTCTCGTGTCCAGTAATGCATAGTTTTTCCCAAAAGGATTACAAGGGCAGAATATTTGAATGAACCCATTAATCCATGTGGGCCAAAAAGGGGGGATCAACAACAGAAAACCAAGAGACGACAGGGCTCTCTCTCTGGCAGAGAGCTCATTGGCTGGGACAGGATCCAATTATCTCAGACTAAATCGGACCAGCAGACTACTGGATTAACTGCCCTGGAGGAGGACGACACCAGGACAGCTTAGCGTTCTTCCTCCTCCAAGATTCTTCTGACACTTCCTCCTCTTTTTTGTTCTGTCAGCTCATCGACAAATAAAGGGTATGCTACCCAGGGATTATTAGAGTAGAGCAGCAGGCCATTTTCTCCTAACCCTCAACTGTTTCCCCACTTCCCCAGGCAGTTGCCACCCCTGATAACTGATAATTAACGCCCCATTCACACTGTGGCGGAAGGCGTCCCCTTTCTAATCCGTTTCTCACAAGTGACGCTGATCCGATTATCTACAATCAGTGTGAACGGGGGAAGACAGCTGCATCGTCTCCAGATTTTCCTGAGCAGCACGGCTCTAATGTGCGTCACAAGATGAAACATGGGACTTGCATGTTGCCACGGCACTGCCAAAACTACAAGTTACAACATACGGCGTTCATTTGAGATTTTTATTTTTAGGTTTTTATCTGGGAAGGAAAATTCTATATATTCTATAAAAAAAGAAGACTTAACGTGATTTGGCAAAATAAATACTATCTTATTAATGTTTATTTGTATAGGGACAAGTATGTAGCATAAACCGAAGCAACACACCAGAGCATTTATAGCCCAAACTAATTTTCAATGTCTTTCCCTAGATAGGTCTTTACTTAAAGGTCCACTTTCTAGCTCCACGTTAAACTGCGATTGTTGCCCATTAGGAGCGGGCGACGATTTTATATTGCCGTTTATAGACATTTAGTGGTACCATATCCTAATAATATCATCACTTTGTAGTATTTTACAAGATTCTGCCACCACAATGAATGGCTTCAACCAAAATATAACATTTACTTGAGTTCAGTTTTGTGTATCGGCATGGAAAAAAACAAGTTACCACAATTCTGATTTAGATATTAGCATGGCGTCCAGGAATCAACAGCTGGTATTTTGTTGCAGCAGCAGACAACCTGTAAGACACAGCTGGGGAGAATTGGAGGGATCACAAGGGAAAAAGCCGAAAGCTACATCGAGCTTCTCTTTCTATCAGGAGATGTGTAAATGTACCACTCAGGTGCTGATTACTATCCCTCAGGAGCTATGTCATCAGCCAGGGGTTCACAAGTTTTCAAATATACTCCCTTGCTAGAAGATTGTCAGCACAGTTAGTGCTCATAACACACATATGCATGAGACTGTTTTCCACACAGAATGCTGAAATCTCTCTCGGCCATATCAAGTAATTACATTTATCCTCATCTATTGTAAGCATGCATGGCAATTTTAATCTAACTTTAAGTTTAAAGCAACATAAAGTAAAGTGAACATACTGGTGCTACGTGTTGACATTAAAATAACAGAATATAAATCTTCTGGGTTTTATTTGGTTATTTTAAACACTTTTAGGACTACAACTAATGATTGTCATTTTGTTTCATTTTTTTCTTTTTAAAATTGTGATTATTGGTTTTCAGTTTTACAGCTAAAGTTAATTTCTGAATAAAATTTTTGCATTTTATCAATAATTATTTTAATCTTTATTTGTTCAGGGGCGCTCCACTGAGAATAAAGCTCTTTTTCAGCACCCAGATCACACCCACACCTGGAGAACATCTAGCACAACTCCAGTCTGACCTGATGGCCACTGAGCTGCCACCAGTTCTCTTGATAATTTTTTTAATAAAATTAATAATTATTTAGTCTATCAAATGTCAGAAAATGGATAAAGATACTGAGCACAATTTTCCAGAGCCAATTTGCTATTTTGTCTGAGCATCAGTCCAAAACCAAAAGATATTAAATTAACAATAATATGAAAACCAAGAAAAGCAGCAATTCCCATTTTGGAAGATATGAACGGGGTTTTGGCATGGAAAATGTCTACTATCAAACTATTAATCATTCACCATAATTTGTCAATTAATTTCCTGTTTCTGCCATTTGTTTAATCTATAAACAGCTTACAACAAGTAAGTTTCAAAACACTTGAATGTGAGCTTTGAATTAGATAATATCTGATTCCAGCTCATATCCAAGGCCACGAGGTTCACTACCCGAGTTCTACAGTAGAGCAGCTGAACGACCAGAGGTAAGAACTCAATGATTTGATGAAACATTTAAAAAAAGGCATGGGATGGTTTAGGACAGAGCTGAAAGACTTGACATGGGGATGGAGAAAGTGGTAATAAATGGGTTATGGGGAGGAGAAAGCTAAAAACAGACCTGCTTCCTCATCCTCATCCTCATCCTCCTCCTCATCATCAGAGCTTGATGACGAGGGGGCTGCGGCTGGGCCTGAGGTGGTGGCAGAGGCAGCGCTAGCGCCACTATTAGCAACATATCCATACTGCATGCCTGTTGGAAGAAGGGGTGAGTGGGGGAGGCAAACAAGACAACTGTCAAGACTGGGTGATCGACGGCAGAGGTCAGGCAGTAAATGTGTGTGTTGAAGCAATAAACCAACTTCTTCCATTCAGTGATAAAAGTAGCTGGTGGATTCCCCATTTTGTCAGACAAACTACCTTTGAAACCTAAAAGTGATGATCTTTGCTTCAATTAATAAACTTTTGTTTTCATGCAGAACAGTTATAGACCCTCCAGCAAAAGTTTGAGATAGGCCAAGATATTTTGAATTTTCTGGCAATGCCCGGGGGTTTGAGTCACAACTCGTGTTGCTTAGCGTTAGCTCTGTATCCAGGTACTACATATGAAAACCGTAACATTTTATCTGACAGTTTGGTACAAAAAACAAGTCCAAACGAGACAACCAACAACCAGAAACATACGTGTACAGACAAGTAAGTGAAAAGTAGGCATCAACTAGCTCTTGGTGTGACAAAACCGCAGGTGCGTTGATGCCCGTGGGACCCACAAAGTTGTTTCCACAGGCAAAAGGTTACACAAATCTTTTCTCCTACAGTGCTGTAATCACAATCACTGCATTCAGTGTGACCATAGAGCTTTTACCCAGAGAGAAACAATTAGACTACTTGATTTAACACTAATTAATCACTTCAAATGCTTGTAACACACCGTGCTTATTAGAGGGGTCTGTCCTTCGTTTGTTCTGTTATTCTCATGCCGTTGTATGACATGTTTTCTAACATGAGGCTAATATCACTGGGACAAAGCGAAACATATTTTACAGGCCAAAGGTATACTTTTGTTATTTCCCCCTTTGTAGGGAGACTATGCAAAGCTTCCAAGTCAATTGGGTTTTGCAACCCAAATTCTGATCAAATGCTGGCGCAGCTGGTGCGAGTCCTTTGGTCTTAACCTGCTAACAATGGAAAAATTCACAGGTCACAGCCAAAATAAACCAGCAGCTGGCTGGTAAGTGCCAAACTGAAACCCTCAAATTTGTTTCAATACTCGCACCTGCACAAGTGTGTGTGTGTGTGTGTCTGTAACACATGACGCGTGGTACGTTTCCAAAGTGCAGCTGTGAACACAACATGTAAACCCCTCATGCACGCTTCCACTGTGAATTTAGAGCAGGATTTCAGACATCCAACCGGCGCATCTAAAACACGGGCTCGTTGAAAAATTTGCACCAGAAAAAGACAAAAACCAGGCACCAGAGCACAGCAAAACAGAGACGTGTCATTTCTCCTACAATGACCTTATGTTCAAAACGCCAAAGTAAATCAGGTTAGAAACAACGTTCTCACTTCAACACAAATTCCAACCAATACACAAAGAGCAAATGAAAGGACACCTTCTCAGACTACTGCACTGGAGTGCCGTTTCTTCTGTAAGCAGTGAAACAAAAAACAGGAAACAGATTTCATGTTGACCTTTCAACTACGAAAAAAGGGTTTTTGGTCTCAACATTTTAAAAAGATTCACAACAGAGAACTTTATACTTTAAATACATATAAATTACTCTTTTGAAACCGCTGCAGTGCATATTTTGTCTCGAGGTTTAGCTGCACAATTGGCAGTTTGTCAACGTCCAACTTTGTATATACAGAAACAGACATACATGAACACAGCTAACATACACCTCAGTTAAAACATTATATCAACATTTTACAAGCTGCCGTTTATCAGTACCAGCAACGTGTGTGTGTGTTGGGTGAGAATATAAAAAAAAAAAACCCCAACCTATAAATTATAATCTCGTTGTTACCTTGGTGGTGGCCTGGCGAGGAATGGACTGAAGCGGAAGGGGTTCCTGAGGGCGGTCGGTCTGTGTCTGTGCCACCACTGCTGTGACTGACCCCACCGTAGGAGTCATAGTCCAGGGAAGCCTGGTGACTTTGGTCATAGTGTTGGTGGACTGTGGCATGGAGAGCAACAAAGAAGAACGCAAATAATAAAAAATGAGGACATTTCCAACAGGAGGATGAAGGTCTGCATAACCAAAGATCTAACTCCTAAATGAAGACTGACAAACAGCAATTAAAAGTAGTAACAGACTTTCCTCAACTCTACAACTGACCTTCTAGGAAAACTGATGGGTTCATTTGCATTTATGTGCATGTACCAGTGTGTTTTGATGATTTTGCACACTTATTTTGGCTGATACAAACTCAAGAGTTTTGCCTTCACACAAATGCAGTTACAAACTGTTCACACCTTTTATTCACGCCTAATCACGGCAAGTGGCTTGGAGCAATTAAAAGTAAAAAAAAAGACTACGACACTTTTGTTCTGTAACTATGTAAAAAGCTATATTCAGTGACACATGCATGTAACTCAACAAAGCTAATTCCAAATTCATCCAAGTGTTGGGAGTTAAGTATTCGACCGATACCAATATTGGTTTTTAAAGCAGATACTGACCACCTGTGCTTCCTTGACCATTGACTGACGGCGTCAGCTGACTCGGAGGAGCCGCACCGTACCCAGGATGCATCGCTGCTGTGGAGGCTGGCGGCTGAGAGGCGCTGTACTGACGTAGGGGTGCACCCATTTGGGTGTGCATGACTCCCAGCGTGGCGGTGCTCTGGGAGGAGCTCAGGGTGCCGTACAGGCTACTTCCTGGCGCAGACGGGTACGAAACAATTGGGTATAGGGGAGCTCCGGGGCCACCAGCTGGCGCAGGCACCAAACTGGGATGCTGCTGCTGAGAGTGCTGTGTTGGGGGAGCGTGGTACGACTGCTGTCCATAGTAAGATCCTAGAGTGGCATAGGGTGGATGCTGCTGTTGCTGGTTATACTGGGCATTTGATGGTGGTGGTCCTGAAGAGGGGAGGACAACAGGCAGAGAAGGAGGGGCAGACCTCGAGGGAGCAGTGTATGGGGAGCGTGCTACATGATGCTGGGGAAGGTGATGGCGCTGCTGTTGCTGAGGGTAGTAGTTCGCACTGTGGGCACTGTTCGTGGTGGGTGCTTTGCTGGGAGCAGGACTGGAATGGGCAGGAATGGTGGGGTAGCTCCGTTGTTGAGGTGGGGCTCCGTAGCAGCCCGTCGGTGGATACATGGGCTGGTATGTCTGTGCTGGGCCTGAAAAGAGGCGTAAAAAGGACATGTTCAATGAGCTTAAGTGTCAAACGTGTCCATTCTTAATTCCACTGTCACGGTTCAAGTCAAGCCAGTAGGAAAAGGGTCGCAAACACAGGTCTGCACACAGGTTAGCATTAGCCGCAAACAACAGGCTCCATCAGCAGCTGCTACTTCAGCAGCGAGGGCTGATACCCAGTTAGCTCCCAACTAAATGTGCATCTCTTGACAGCACAGCAACGGCCATCAATAGACGAGCATCTCTGTATTTATTTGTAAGTTTAGTCCAGTGTATGTTGATCAGAGCTTCAATATAAAGCGGACATTGTGGTGCGCAGTCTGTCACACGTCTCGATGACACTCAGCCGTCGTTTAACAGCTAGCTACACGTTAGCCGCTATCTCCTTGGGGTTTATACCGAGGTTAGCTCTTAAGTTAGCCAGTGTTAGCAACTGACTAGCTTCAGCTGAAACACTCGCTGTTTCTGCCGAATTCGCGCGTCGCCCGTATTTACACTTTATGTAACTATTATGATTTACACCAGAGGACAGTTGTGCAACAAATACAAACAAAAATCGGCGACAGGCCAACTGTGACACATCCCAGAAGGTTAGCATGCTAATGCTAGCGAGCCGGCTAATCGCATCATCCGGCCTGCATTACCATTCTGGTAGGGGGGCGCAGCTCCGCCGTTCGGCGTCGAGTTCTGGCTGTAGCTGACGGAGCTGTTCAGGTTCGTGAAACCCGGCGCAGACATCGCTCGGTCCTCCCTTCCTTCCTTCCTTCCTTCCTTACGTCCACAGGTACACGGATGGGTAAATACACATGAGCTGCGGTGTCCCGAAGCCTGGCTTTCACCCCAGAAAATGCCGCAGGGAGGCTGCTGCTGCTGCTGCTGGTCAGTGAAGACCCGGGCAGCCTGGCCAGTTCCGCGCGGCTGAGCTGAAGCTCCGAAGTCGGGATGTTGAGGCTCTTAACGGACTCCTGGCTGTGTGGTCCTACCACTCCCTCTTGTGGACGTTCAGTGTAAGTGTGTATAACTTGGTTATGTGCCCTGAATGTGCGGTAAAAAAAAAAATAAGCCCGAGGAATAACAATAGCGTTGAACCTGTATTCTATTATTATTCTTCCGTGTCGACCTTTTGGGATGCTACTAGCCCCACACCGTTGCCACGCAAAAAATACATCACAGTTACCGGGCTGGGCGTGTTGCGGCTTTACTCACAGATCACTGATCCAGATGCCAACCGCCATAACAGAAGTGTCTCAGAATTCTGACTACAGTCTCAGAATTCTAAATTCTGAATTATTTTTAAAAAAAATTTAAAATATACAACAAATCTGGCGCCGGGCATGCGCAGTAGCTTTTCGTTTCTCTGACAATAATTCAATTCAATTGCACAGGACAATTCCACATACAGAAGATGCAAAGCAATGGCAGCTACAATGTTACTGATAAGTGTATATACAAGTATACATTGTATATAGCTTTTGAATATCCTTTGTTTTATTTTATTATTTAATTGTAAACCGTTCTTTCTTTCCTACCTCTGCAGCCCATTTCCCATTTCCCCATAAGAAATCAATGTTTTTATTTCAGATGAAACTGCAACTATTAACTACTAAGTTGAATCACTGGAAAAAAAAAAAAAAAAGTAAAACGATGCCGCTGTATCTTTATTTCATGAAGGCTCAGGGATTAAAATCCCTCATGCTGACACCTGCTTAAGATTTAATGCTACAACTGACATAACTTGTGGCCTGCTTTTGCGCTGCTTCGTGCTGACACGTGTTTATACTCACAAATCAAAAATGTGTCATCCAAGGAAGGCACACAGATGTGTTGCTGCCGCTTGTGGCTTTACAGTGTCTAAGCGGCACCTGCATGGCTGCTGTAAATTCTGCATGTTTTTGGTATATTTGTATCATAACTTCAAATTACATGAATTTAAAATTGTCTGTGAAACCGTTGCCATTTGGCAAAACCATGTAATTAACATATGTAATTGACAAAGCACTGATTCGAAAGAGAAAAGATGAAATCCCAGTTTCACACAAACAATACAGACACGAAATAAGAAGGTCAAATCTCCTGGAACTGAGCTTTCATAGAAGACATATTCTTACATTTTCTCAATAAAAGCTGAATTAACAGTATTATCATCCAATATATTCTCAGATGAAGAATTAAACCTCTTAAAATACAGTCAATCTGACTTAACTGCCAAAATTCATATAAAAACATTCATGACTTAAAAATATACTTGATGTCCAGTTGTAACGTCTCTTATCGTTACACATCCTGAGGGATTCTGGGACGTCCACCAGTGCACTCGCACTCCTCTTTGTGATGTGGAACAGCAGGGGATGCCTTGCTCTGAGCTTGTCCTTTGGATTGGCAGGTGGGGCAGCAGGCAGTGTGCCCGTCCTGTCTGCAGCTGGGACAGGACAGAACCAGCTGACAGCAGAACTGGGTGGAGCAGAGCTTGTACTGGTCCCAGGGACAGCTGCAGTACCTGCAGTCTGAGCAGAGACGCAGCGTTATTAAGTTTGACGTAACATTTAAAACACAAAGACTGTTAGTGTTTATTAATTATATAATTCCATGTGCTGATAAGGTGCTCTGTGCACACACTTACCTGAGATGACGTCATTGTTGGAGGAAATTGCGTAGCGTTCATCAAACACAAAAAGTTTCCCTCGATAGAAACCCTCTGGGAAACTCTCCATATACTTGTGGATTCCACCTTTCAGCTGGTAAACCTCATTACACACGTCCTACAGGCGGGATGGAAAGCAAGACTTTTCAGTGTAGGTTGCAAACAATCTATCTTCGGTGCACATTTAAGTGAGTCAAAATGGTGTTCTTTAGCTCACATCCAATACAAGTCAACCTACTTTTGAGCGGAGGTAGGCAGAGCCGCGCTCACAGCGGATCCCTCCTGTGCAGTACATCAGGACCTTCTTGCCTCTGAACAGTTCCAGGTTCTGGTCAACGTAGTCCGGGAAGTAGCTGAACTTGCGGATGTTCGGGGCCAGACAGTGCGTAAACTGCCCCTGGAGGGGAAAAATAATCACCCTTCAGAATGACACTCAAACATTCACTGCAAACCGACTTCTGTCCTGTTGGGTCATGATCATTTTTGGGAATTGTTCTCCCTTCCTTCCATTCTTGCTGGGATGTCAAAGGTCAATGTCAGCAAAAACACCACAGAATATAGTAGGAACTCAGCATCTTACTAAATGAACAGTTCACCAAAAAATACTACAATTTTCTACTTAATTACATACGTTGATCAAAACTCCACTTCAGTACCAGTGGTACCTTGGGGGTCTGGTATTCTCACTGTAACAAGTTAAACATAGTATTTGTTTAGGCAGCTGGGGTCAAATAAAAAAGGATACATTTTGACAATTAAGACAGCCTGCAGAACCTGTGTGAATGAAAATACCACTTACAATTTTACTCTCGTAAAAATTGCGACAGTCCAGGAGGATGGTGTCATTGCACAAATTCCCTTTATCCAAAAGAGCCTCCACTTCTTTATGAAACTCCTCCGGCTCCAAATGAACTCCTGAGGGGCAAGACAAATTTGTAAGTAACACGACAACCACAAAATCAGCTGTTACAAAGCAGAACGTCCTGACAGGAAATCATATCAATCAAAACAAACACTTTTATTGGGATATTAAAAGCAAAACACATTCCAAGCAGTGACAACATAATAACACCTATACAATTCTACTAATGTACATATATGTGGCATTAGTATCGCTTGTAGCAGTGGTAAGATTGTTTTGTAGTATTGCAATATTAATATTGCTGTTAACTCAAACTATACCTGCCAGTCGGTAGGAAATGACATCAGGATCCACTCCCAATGGGACAATTTCTTTATAGACCCCGACCCTCAAGTCTGTAAAACACTCTGCGCCGCCATCACTTGTCTGAACACACATATACGGGGACAAGCACTTCATTACATGCAATGGGAACTAGTAACAACAAAGGACTCATTTATTTTGAATACCATTATTTGAGGTGATGCCTTTTATTTCTCAGAAAACAAGGCTGTGGCCACCCAGTGCAATACAAAACAGAGTTCAAATCCATGCAGGGTGTCATGTAGAGACATTATGTAAAAGCACATCTGTGTATTCTATCGTCCAAAGTGAGTTTTGAGTCTGACCTTAAAATCCTCCAGATCCATCCTGAAGAGAGGGTGTGAACGCATTGCGCCGATGTAAAGGTCAGTGGCCACGTCAGTGCCACCAACTGTTCCATTGATGCCTTCAGTCGCCACCCTCACCTGAAGAAGATGACCGTAAAATACATTTTAATGGGGCGGTTAAATTAAATTAAATTAAATTAATTTTGTGGTGTAAATTGTGGGGTCTGCCACTGTGACAGGTTACTGATTATTTCTACCAGCCCCAAATATGTTTTGTCTGCCACTTCTGAAATCTTAGGACACGTTAAAAGTGTAAACACTGAGTCAGTGATACATGACAGTAGAAATATATCATGTAACTGTAATCACTGACTAACTTAACTTACCAAATAATATGTATTAATATGTTAAAGACAGTGGCAGGTGACCTGAAATATTTACAGCCAGAGCCAACATTTACCCTCTATTTGGCAGGTGCTAATTCCCTGCTATTAAGTATTGACGTCTTATTGTAACAGCATAATAATTCAGTGTTTTTAATGGCAATTTTCTTTATGAACCTGTGATCATGCTGAATGGTCAATAAACTATAACTATTCACCTTGCCAGTTAAGTGGAGCTTCTCACATAATGCTTTCTGCCAAGCACAGATGACACGTGGATCCTCTACTTGACAGTAGTGATAATAGAGGAGAACCTTGCCTGGGCCCCTGAAAACAAGAATTACAATGAGAGACATCGGTATCCTTTTTTAGAATATCTTAAGCTGCATTTTCACTTTAAAGCAGTACAAAGACACGGATAGAGTGACAACTGAACCCAGGCAGGGAAAAATCACAATTTGACCAGTACTTTTTAAGGTGCTCCTGAGCAACGTGACCAACTTTAGGTATCCAGGCAGAGATGTCCACCGGCTCAGCCTCACGCTGGTTCAGCCGCTGTGTCTCAGGTTCTTCCTCCAACTGGCTCAACAAATGCTGATACGCGTCCTGCGTGAGCTGCTGTATTTCAGTATCATGAGTCCTGGCCACATGTTTGTGAATGGCGGAGTGTTCCTTGAAGGTCTGGCCACAGCAGCACCAAGACATGCTCCCTTCCTCTTGACTGCCATCCCTCTTGGATGCCACAAAGGCAGCAAATGACTGTGGCGAAGAAAAGGTGTTACTGAACATCTGAAATTGTCATTTTATAAAGGGGGGAAAAAGCAAAGACTTGGGAAACATTTCAGCAGCAAGATTGACTTTTCTTGTTTATTAGTCAAGTAATAATATTAATCATAATAATTATAATAGTAAACATCCCTTAAATTTTAGTTTAAAGGACAGTTGACAAATAAACTTTCCAGTAATCTCAAACTATGCGACACTTTCTAAATGACCTCAAACATGTCTGTTATTATAACGGAATTTCTCATTATTTGCTAGCGACATATACATTATGCCGATACCGATATAACTAACTGCAATAAGCTAACATATATCAATATATTCATATATCGGCCCAGCTGATTTATCGGTCAAGCTTGGTTTTGTAACTGCTATGTGCCCAACTTATCAATCAATATATAGTCACGTGTCATCTATCAGTTTCATCATAATTTGCTGTACAGTACGTTTGACTTGAGCCATTGTTGACTAATGTATGTGACATTTGCCATTAGTTTCTCGTTCTGCTGTCACTCACCTTCCTCCTGCAGAAGCTGTGGCGCCTTCTCTGTGAGGCAGAGAGCTTCTTCTCCCGTTTGAGCTCATTACACGTCGACGTGTCAAGTTCCCAGTCCGCGAACTCTGAGCAAGGTGCATCAGCCGCTGCCATGGTTTTTTGGGGTTTTTTTTTTTTTTAACAGCTTTTAAAAAAATCTTGCCCACTTCGTTAGCTAGGACACAGTCTTTAGCTAAGTTACGGGACTTGTTCAAATTTAGATGGCGCCGCTTCCGCTTTGTGGTCTGAGCGCGAAGGAGTGACGCACCGTCAGGGTGTTCGGTGTTCACCTAATCTTGACAGACATTAAAACATGACAATATACACGTTTTTACATGGCCAACTATCGCCTTCGTGTGCAGCAGAACAGCGAGCAGCCAGTCAACAACATCGGACAGCAAAAAGACGACGCACTTTCCGGTTGACTCCTCACTACCCCGGATGTGCTTCGCTCGAGTCAGACCGCTGAATGGTCTAGAAGCTTCTTTAGCCGAGTTATTATATTGTTTCATATTAATTTTCTCGTCGAATTAGCTTGCGTTTGTAGCAAAGCGGAGTGCGAAAAAAATGTCCAGGAGACGACACAGCGACGAGAACGACGGTACGTGGACGATGCACGCGTGGTTCAGACTTTAGGCTAACGAGTGCGGGCTAGCTAACGCTAGCGTGATTTTAGCAACGTTAATTGTTTGCTTGGTGCACTCCATTCGCGTGTGCTGATTGATGCGTTGCTTTGTCATGCATGCATCGTCACCCCCCAAAAAGTGCAAAACACGTATCATCCGTTGGTGTTTGTTTTCGCAGTCGCGATTTGAAAGCGAGAAGATTGAGCAAACTCTCCCGGTAGCGGAAGAATGAACCGGTGCGCGTTGACCGCTAGCTACGGGGCTAGCTACTGTTAACCAGGGTAGCTGGAGGATGTGGGGGGCGGTGACCAAGAGGTGTGAAGATTACAAATACCTCAATAGTTGTTTTTTATAAAATATGTTAATTCTCATTTTTATCCTAATACGATTGGTGGTCATCCAAAAAGTTTACTTATTGATTAGCAGTTAAAGGGATAATCCACCCTGAAACACGAGCTAGATCAACAAATGTAACTTTAGCTACGTTTAGAGTCGTTAACAATGACTTTGAAATAACCACGGATTCCATTGTTAAGATTCCAGCTGTGAATCAGAAAATAAATCATCACTTTACTGACTTACCCTTGAATTTAAAGGAGTACTCCAGACACGTGGAGGACTTACAAGAGGCAGATTTAAAACAAATAAAGGTCAAAATCAATCCATAAGAGACGAGAGATATCCTGACTTAATTCTCTAGTATGGGTGAAGTGCCAAAAACTCTGAATGGAACATCTCTCCTAATAATGGCAATCATGTGTAAATTTGGTGACGTGCCCGTGTGAGGAGAGGTGGTTCAAAATATCAAATTAAAACTGGGCTGTATTGTAGTCTATACACATTTAGTGTGTTAATTCAGTTTTAGGGTAGAATATCCTATCAAGGCTGCACTTGAGGTATTCTCTTAACTAATGTTTCTCATTCCACTCTGACTTTTTCAATTGCTCTCTACCCTTTCAGGAGGTCAGGCCCACAAGAGGAGGAGAACATCGGAGCCCATTGAAATTGAAGACCGCTTGGAGTCGCTGATATGTCGTGTGGGGGAGAAGGTAAAGAATCAGCTCTGGCAATATAGTTACATCAACAAGTGTTCTGTTCTGTCTCACTCTGATCCAAACGTCACCCTGTTTTTACCTCTAATTTCAATATACTAACAGTTCAGCAAAAACAAACAGCAACACAATGTATTGCTTAATGTTTAAGGGCTTTACCGTGGGAATTACCTCAGTCTCAGTGCAGATTTATTTAGTTTAATTACTTTGTTAAATGTTGCAAATGCTAAATTGCTTCATGTTTCTTTTCAGAGTACATCATCGCTGGAGAGCAACTTGGAGGGCCTCGCAGGCGTGTTGGAGGCCGACCTTCCGAACTACAAAAACAAAATCCTGCGCATTTTATGTTCTGTGTAAGTTCGTGCCTGTTCTCACCCTGTGGCTGTTGAAATGATCTGCGTTTGCATGGTAGTTTTTCACTGAGTTGCCGTTTGTTGACAGCGCTCGCCTCTTACCTGAGAAGCTGACTGTGTATACGACTTTAGTCGGCCTCCTGAATGCCAGGAACTATAACTTTGGGGGCGAGTTTGTGGAGGCCATGATCCGGCAACTCAAGGAGACATTGAAAAACAACTTGTACGATGAAGCAGTTTGCTTGGTAAGCTGAATTTTTTTAAGCACCTAAAATCAGAATCAGATTTATTGCTGATAGCAAAATTACGCTTTCACCTTTTCTGTTTTTAACATTGTATATTTTTGTTTTGTAGGTGCGTTTTCTGTCTGACTTGGTCAACTGCCACGTGATTGCTGCTCCCTCGATGGTGGCCATGTTCGAAAACTTTGTCAGTGTTACTCAAGAGGAAGATGTACCACAGGTAGGTAGAAGGTTGAGGTATCATGCTGTCATGTTTACCACACTTAAGTAATGAAGGATATATTTACTGTCATAAATGACAAAGTAAAGCAACAAATCCTCACATTTGAAGAAGCTGTAACCAGCAAATGTTTGACAGTTTTGCTTGAAAAATGACAGATTATCGACATAGTTGCCAATTCCATTTCTTTCAATCGTCTACTTGGGAAACATGAGTTTCAATAGGTTTTGGCTGAAATCCTGATTAATGTTGAGATTGAAATGAGTGGCGTGTGATTCTGTAAGTGGTCTTGTTTGTGTCCTCAGGTCCGGTCGGACTGGTTTGTGTATGTGGTGCTGTCCTGTCTGCCCTGGGTCGGTAAGGAGCTTTACGATAAGAAGGATGTTGAGATGGACCGGCTTCTCAGCCAGATCGAAGGTTACCTCAAGTAAGACGTCTGGCTTGTTTTCTTGCTCATTACTCTCAGCCGCCTTTTGCCAACATTTTTATTTGTTCAATACTTTCATCACCCTTTTCAACGGATTCATATATCAGTCAGGTCTTCCTCACTGTCACACTTCTCTGTCATTTCAAGGGGACGAGTAAAGACGCACGTCCCTATGCTGCAGGTGTGGACAGCGGAGAAGCCCCACCCACAGGAGGAGGTAAGAGACAGATGGAAGAGCTGGTCATTATCGCGTTGAGCTCTGCTGTTATGAAAAGTGTAAGGACAAGCAGAATCAGTGGAAGAGATGTTTATCCAATAGAATATTTCCTGCTAGACACGGTTCTTATAATTTAAAAAAGACGGGATAGTCAGTTTTTCTCTGGAGGCTGTTAACATTTTGACACCCTTTTTCCCCCGTTCCCCACTCAGTACTTGGACTGCCTTTGGGCCCAGATTCAGAAGCTAAAGAAAGACCGCTGGCAGGAGCGCCACGTCCTTCGTCCATACATTGCCTTCGACAGTGTGCTGTGCGAGGCCCTGCAACACAACCTGCCCCCCTTCACGCCACCTGGCCACATGCCCGATGCCCAGTACCCCATGCCCCGGGTCGTCTTCCGCATGTTCGACTACACCGATGCCCCGGAGGTACATTACAGCGTGGCTTTAAAAACACACATCAATAAGTTACTGGTTTGCATGAATCGATTTAGGTGATGAATGCATCTTAACATTTGTTTTTGTAATAAAAAAAAAAAGATGTGATACTAATGGGGTGCCTCTGTTAATTTCTATCGTGCAGAGTCTACTAACTTTTGCCGTCTTTATCCTTAGGGTCCCGTTATGCCCGGCAGCCATTCTGTGGAGAGATATGTCATAGAGGAAAATCTGCAGTGTATCATCAAGACTCACTGGAAAGAGAGGAAAACATGGTGGGTGCCGAGCTCGATCACGTGTCACTGAACGTGCATGTTAAACGCCAACTCCAGTGTTTTAACATGTTTTTCTATTTTTACCTTTTAGTGCTGCCCAGTTACTTAGCTATCCAGGGAAAAACAAGATTCCGCTCAACTATCACATCGTGGAGGTATGCAAGTGTTTTGACAAGCTGAGAAATAAGAGAAACATTAATGGCTGGTTGAAAATATCATGCTAGGTTTCTTTTCTCAGGTGATTTTTGGAGAGCTTTTCCAGCTGCCCTCTCCTCCTCACATCGACGTCATGTACACCACACTGCTTATTGAACTCTGCAAACTGCAGCCGGGATCACTGCCACAAGTTGTATCCTTGATTGTTTGTCACCGCAGTTTAGGTGAACCCAATCGTCCAACATGCCCAGAAATGTCTGAACTCCCTGCAGAACTGGATTTTCAGGGTTTATGGTGTCAGAAAAGTAAGTTGACTCCCTTTTCTGCGCACGGAAATCTTACCTTTTTTTATGGCTGCGTTTCCAAGGATGCAGTGAATGAACAAGGCTGCACAGATGCTGTGAAACTCGCAGAAAATATATGGGCAGAACAATAACATATATTCAGTATGTTAAGAGAAAATAATGCGAGGATTTTAAAACTGTTTTACATAACAAACATCTAGTTATACAGAAATGTCTCCACTTTAAAAGAGACTTTTCCTAAACACCTACCTGCTAGTTGGCCCAAGCCACAGAAATGCTGTACATGAGACTGGACACCATGAACACCACCTGCATAGACAGGTAATCTACCTGCATGTTCACTTTGACTAGAGTGAAAGACAACACTGAAGTAGTTCCTGCTTGTGGTTTAACACTGTCATTTACCTTTTTTATTTCCAGACTAATCAACTGGTTTTCTCACCATTTGAGCAACTTCCAGTTTCGATGGAGCTGGGATGACTGGTGAGTGATTCTGCGGTGGACAGAGAGCAGCAATAGATGGCAGCAATGTATTGTTTTAAATCCAGGGGGGGAAGCTGCACAGTTTGACAGTATGACCGTGTGTCTTCTATAAAGGTCCGACTGCTTGACCGTGGATTCAGAAAAGCCGAAGCCCAAGTTTGTCAAAGAAGTTCTGGAGAAGTGCATGAGGTATTAATGCATTGTTAACATGTTTTTTGTAAGTTTAAATGTGAACCTTCCCTCTTAGAGGCAATGTGGCAGTGGAGATCAGAGAAGGCAGCGGAAATCAAGGAAAAAGACAAAAGATGAGCACTAAAATGTGCTGTTCAAAGAGTGTTTGTGTGTGTGTGAGGAAGGTTCTTTAGTCCAAACATCCGATTGGTTGTAGAAACCCTGATTGTGTCAAGTCAATCTGCTTTATTGGGGGTTTAATGTCTCACTCAGTACTTGGCTCACGTTTCTGTTTTCCATTTTTCCCAGTGTTTTCTGTAACTAGTGGAGCTTTAATGCATTTCCCCTTGAAGAAGTTGAATATTGCTCATAGCTTTCCATTGTTTGTCCTCGAAATGTTGTTTTTGACCCCCCCCCCCTCCTTTTTTTCGTTTTTTTTTTTTTTAATCTTTTAACTAAAGCTTGCTCCTTCCCCTGCAGACTGTCATACCATCAACGGATAGTGGACATCGTCCCTCCGACCTTCTCAGCACTCATCCCGGCTGACCCCATCTTTATCTACAAATACCAAGACGAGAGCACATGTAAGTACACGTATAATGTATATTTTTACACAACAGCAGTGTGATCTGCAAAAGCCTGGGCAATAGAGAAGTTTCTTGTCTGAATGCCAGTGAAATGCAACTCATTTCATATAGACCTTTTCAAATATTTATTAGAAAATGAGCAACAAAAAAGGGCGATTGGACTTGTGTGGTCCTGCTTTAACCATGACTCCTGGTCACTGTATGTTTCTTGTTCAGCCATTACTCTAATCATGGTAAATGGACTGCATTTATATAGCTACACTAACATCACTTTTAATCTTTCTGTAACGTACAAGTAAGATATGAACACCTAACAAAATGTCTCTCCTGCCGGAACAGCTTCGTTACCAGGCTACCCCGTATCCATCACTGTTGGAAACGCCATTAAGAACCGAGCAACCAACGACGAGATCATGACCATCCTGAAAGAAGTGCCCAACCCCAACCAAGAAGATGACGATGGTTAGTTTCTGTAACGGTGCATCTCGGAGGTCAAAGAGTCATCGCTTGCAGAAGCACAGTGCTACTTCTTTGACTTCTTACAATCGGAACAAAAGGAGACATTCCTTGATTTTCACAGACAAAATATAAAAATCAAATTTTACATTATGCGTGAAGGTGGGTAAACGATCAGGGAGGAATAAGTGATGACCTTTAGTCATTTGTTTGGCAGAGGTTCCTTCAATAATCATCGTCTGAAGAACATTTTTTCTTCTGGATTCACAAGCTTTGTCAGTTCACCTGAATGAGAATGACCTTAATCTGTCATCAGCCAGGTTTCTTTCGAGCTTTACCCAATTATTATCTGTTGGGTAAAATGGCATTCTCCTGAAGGATTTTCGATTTCCTTACACCCCTCTTACTTTGTTCTCTTTGTACTCCTTTCTCTTTCTTTTCTTCCAGATGAGGGGGAGAGCTTCAACCCTCTGAAGATCGACGTGTTCCTGCAGACTCTGCTCCACCTGGCAGCCAAATCCTTCAGCCACTCCTTCAGTGCCCTCGGCAAGTAAGTTCAGTTTATTATGGTTTTCAAAAACCTTTTTTTCACCGGTTCCCAACTGCACCTCTCCCACCAAACAACTAAAAATGAACATTAGCCATCGTTCACTGAAAATTAGGTTTTGTGATCCTGTGACAGTGACCTAAAAACATACAGCTTTAGAGCTGTTTGCTGTCCTCTACTGTCCAAAAAATATATATTATATTTGTAATTCAGTCCATCCAGCTATACTTTAAATCACAATGCTGTCTGGAATAAAAAAGGAAAATGTTGACATGTAGACATATAAACTAACATGTATTGTTATTTGTAATGTGCATGTTGTGTATGCACAAATAAAACACATTCGAGTGCAAATCAGTATACTCATTACTCCACTGTTAAAACATAGTAATCATAATGAGATGAGCTAAAAGTCCATGCTATAAACTAACTTCAACTAAATTATAAATAAATAATAAATGTACAAGATTTAGTGGAAATTAAAATGAAAACAGCTTAAAATAAAGTCTTGAAATAAATTAAACCTCTGACGTTGGAAAAGTTGTACGCTTCTAAACAGGATTCAGCTGTTGTGCACAAACACCGAGTATAAACACGATCGAGTTTTGTAATGAATGAATCCAGTCCTGCTGGCCTCACCTGCATCTGATCCCTCCAGGTTCCATGAAATCTTGAAGACCCTGACAGACAGCGACGAGGGGAAGCTGCACATCCTCAAGGTGGTTTATGAAGTGTGGAGGAATCACCCGGAGGTACAAACATCACAAACCAAAAAAAAAAAAACCCTTCAATTAAGATACGGAGAGGTTCAGACCTGGGAAACATTTTGTCGTTTTTAAATGTAGTGACGTTCGTGTTTCTCTCATGTCTTTGCTGCCTTGCAGATGATCTCCGTGTTGGTGGACAAAATGATCCGGACGCAGATCGTGGACTGTGCTGCTGTGGCCAACTGGCTCTTCTCTCAGGATATGGCTCACGAGTTCACCAGGTGGGATGAACCGTCGACACATTTAACATGAGGAAAATGACGTTTTAAGTTTTGCCAATGTGAGGGTTTTATCATTTCCCAGGATGTCAAAATTAAAGCTCTGTTTTCTGCATTATTTTACATCGATATATCTGGAGAACACTTTACTCTCTGTCTGCCTCTGTAAAATAAAACACTCTCTTATCCCATATCTAGACTTTTCATTTGGGAGATTCTGCATTCGACCATCCGAAAGATGGACAAACACGTCCAGAAGATCCAGCAGGAGTTGGAGGAGGCAAAGGACAAACTGGAGAAACAGCAGCTTAAGAGGGTAACTTTATTCATCGCATTATATTCGTCATGGTCACATCATTAAAATAAAAAACAAAACAAATGAATGCGGTCAGTAAAAGTAGGAGGGGTTAACGTTTGTACACCATCAGAGGGACAGCGGTGACGAGGAGGACATGGACAAGGCCAGTGAGGACGAGGAGGGTCAGCTGGAGGAGCAGATTGAGAGGCTACAGGAGAAGGTGGAGTCTGCTCAGAGCGAACAGAAGAACCTCTTCCTCGTCATCTTCCAGGTACTGAAGGCTGTCAGGGCGTAAAATTCTATCACGTCAGACAAGCACGTCAGGATTTTGGAAGTTTTCTGTAAAGCAGTCGAGCAAATCCTGCAGGTGAGAGTGAAAAACGAATGTCCCTCAGCTGCTGCCACAGTTCCCCAAACAGCTCATCCAGTTCAGACTTCACACGTAAATATGTGGAACAGCATCAAACTCCCATTAAGGGTGTAAACACGTACAGTGAGGTTGAAGCCTTTAATGGTACCGGGGATATTTTCCTGCCCCTGAATTGAGCCACAGCTTGTAAACTTCGACCAGCTGTTTATCTCGATGTGCTAATTTTTGCATTACAGCGAGAATAGAAAGCGGACAGAAACTGACAGGGTTTAACATTTTCTTTCTAAGTCTAACGTTCTAATTTAGGCTAAAACAATGGAGACATTATTACATATACAAGCCCTATTTAGTGCAGCTTTTACACATTTATGTGCTCCTCCTTTAAATGCTGTTTTTCCTCCCACAGCGATTCATCATGTTGTTGACGGAGCACCTGGTTCGCTGTGAGACGGGCAGCGTTGACATCAGCACGCCCTGGTACAAAAACTGCATCGAGCGGCTGCAGCAGATCTTCCTCATGGTAAAACATTCTCTCACACACACACACACACACACACACACTGCAGGAGAGTACATGTTTGATGTGTGTATCCTGTCAATGACGCGGCGTCGCTCCTCGTTCTGCAGCACCATGTGACCATCCAGCAGTACATGGGGACCCTGGAGAACCTGCTGTTCACCGCAGAGCTAGACCACCACATCCTGGCCGTCTACCAGCAGTTCTGCGCCCTCCAGCTCTGAGACAGACACACACACACACACACACACAATTGGAGGAAATGAAATGTGTACTTGTGTTCACACTATACCTGTGCTAAACCTACACATTAGAAACTACCAGCTCTTGCATCAAGAATCTCCACATTACAGTTTTTTTTTTTTTAATGTAGCTCTGTTTTGTGTTTGGTGCCATTCCTTAGTTTTGAGCGACCCACAGCTGAGGTCTCTCAAAGTAGGAGTTCAAACAGGTCTGTTTGACAAATCCTGTCCTTAATTTGCTGTAGTTTCTTGTCTTTTTTTTTTTAACATTTTTGCTTGGAATTCACTTTTGTCTTGCTTATGTTCTTATGAATGGGTCTTTTTAAAACTGTACGGAACTGGAGTAACGATCATAGGAAAGTCGTTCAGGTCGTCTCGGACTGATTCTGAATCTAGAGAGGGCTCTACTTTTTATATTTGTTTTATGTGGAAAGTGGGAAAGAATTAAAACTCTCCAGAGTCATTATCCGCCTGCTGGTTTGTGTCGTGTCATTTGCTTCACCTCGGCCGCTGACTGCCGCTCAAACATCTTCCCCCCCCCCCCCTGCTTTGTCTTGTTCTGATGGTGCGAGTTCTCTGAAAATACTTCCATAGAGGAATCGAGATATCAGGAAAATGTTTGGTTGGTACCTAGTGTGAGTGGTGGAATAAGTATTTAGATGCTTCACTTCAGTAAAAGTAGCAACAATGCAGTGTATACATACTTAGTTCTGTATTCAAAAAGTTGCTGAATTAAAGGTTTGTCAGTATTATGAGTAAAATGTACTACAATCATGCAGAGGGGGCTCCGTCGGTGTATTGTGTCGTTTCTGGTGCATTTAGGTATAAGCAGCATTTCAATGTTGTAGCTGGTCCAGGTGGAGCAAATGTGAATGAGTTATTCTACCGTTTGCTAGTTTAATCGGAGGTAATGCTGCATCATAACCCAGGTTATCAGGTAAACACACACACTTCTGTTGCCTAATTAGTGCTGTGCTTGATTGACAGCGCCCTCACAGCTGACTCCAGGTTAACCAGCCAGGTGAACTGGAAACACCTGTGCGGGTGAGCCTGTAATTAGCAGCAGCTATCGGTCAAGTACATGCAGTGCAGTAAAGACGATCCCTCTGACGTGTGGAGTGGAAGTATAAAATGGAAATGCTGCAGTATTAAAGTACCCAGTACAGTACTTGTGTACACTTCCTTCCGCAGCTCAGTGTGTTTGTGCTGGTGGCATCGGTTCTACGTCACATACAATGGCTGAATGGCAGGACGTCGTGCTGGAACAGCCAGTATTAATGTTATGTTACCTTCTGTCATGATACACGCTGCTGTGAGAAAGGTCTGCCTTGAAGACTGTTTAAATATCCTTTCATGGTCTGAATGCTGTTTTATAGACTTCTCTCTTGTCAAGAATCGGACACGGGAAGGAACTGAATACTTGAGGTAAAGTTTTACTGACATTTTAAGGCATGAAGACAGAAAACATTACAGAAGCTCTCATTGTCAGTCTTGGCCTTTGGAAACACATTCAAGTGAGAAGGGACTTCATATTCCTCCCATTCCAGCTGCGTGCGTCTGTCACATGATCACATCCCCTTTAGTTTAAAAATCACTAAATCTTTAAACGAAATACCTCATTGGAAAATACTAAATAACTATAATTGGTCTTGACTAGTGGAAGATCAGAGGCTTCAATAAGTGTCACATTCAGTACCTCCCCCCCCACCCCCACCCCACACCTGTCTGTCTAGAAGGCTTCAACATCTTATAAACATGGAGGCAAATGTAAGGCATTAAGTATTTTCTTCCACAACAACATGACAGAAATAACACAGAACACGATTAGTGGTACAGTTAAACAGGAAACAGTCGCGTTTCAGTTCCACGCGTGTAGTTTTCCGAGACCTGCACAAAACCTGATTAACATGTAGAGTTAATGCATTTTTGTCAGTATGTTAGCAGCAAACCCCATCTCTTACAGTGGCTTCAGTACAAGAGGATGACATACAGATGTGCCTATGATGACGTGACAACACATGCAGCTCCAGTGGAGTCAGGAAATGTTTCAGGGATCTAAAACATCAGCAGTAAACATCAGGTTTTGGGACGAGATGCTTATCTCCCGCTTCGATATTGTGATTTATTGCGATTTCTGTTTGCTTTTTTAACACTAGACAACAGGTAAAGTTTTACCGTTCACTTCTAGAGACTCTATATCATGAGTCACATTTCCAAAGACAACGCACATCACGTGTCAGTCAGTATTTCGGAGTTTTATTATTTATTCATTTACACGCTTATTTATTGCTATACTGCATATAAATGTTTATATTTTATTTTTGCAGCCCTTTGCTGCATGTCATCCCTCTACCCCTCCCCCCTTTCCTGTCTGTCTCTACTGTGAAAGTCACAGAAAATAGAACAGACGTAAAAATAAAAATGAATCTATAATAAAATATTGATTCAGGAATCAAAACGTTAAAAAAAAAACTCTAGCTGTCAGTCCGCGAGGGTCTGAGTTTGAAGTCGTCCACAGTTTGGTGACTTGTTGACAGGAATCCTGCGGATGACTTCAAAGTGCTCTGCCATGTGCCGAAACATCAGGATGATGAAAAATGCCCCGATGTCGTACGAAAGAATCAATGGGAATGTCTCGATTAGAAAACTATTCTACCTATGAATCAGAGGTTCAGAAAACGAACTGTAAATGTGATCACACCCAGAAGTCTCTCGTCGCGAGCCTCTCGGCAGGTTCACGTCTCCACACTCGGAGCGTCCTCAGTGGTCGTCGGGCCTTTGCCTTTGCTTTGTTTCGTCCCATAAGTGGCTTGTTCCTCAGCCTCCAGTCGCCTGTATCGTGTGTGGAAGAAGATGACGAAGCAGCAGGCGAACAGACTGCACAGTCCTGCCATCACCATCATGGGCACTGAGGGAGGGCGAGAAATGAGTTCCCCCGTTACTCAACAACCCCGATAGCAGCAAAATAGAGGAAGTCCAAGGACTTTTAATGTAAGTGAATGTTTTATTTTCAAACCACTGGTACATATGTTGCAATCAACATTATATTCTTATTGTGGCTATAAATGATTGATCAAAGTGCTTGTGGGCAATTTGGTGTCACATTTTTCAAAATGGGGGTGGGGAATCTAAATAACATCTGAAAGAATACATACGATATGTCCTCAGATAAATCGGACAATTTCTAAATGTTACAATGAAATGCTGTAAATGTTGCTACTTCACTACTTACCTTCTCTTAGTTGTTCTTTTTCACAAAACAGTCTCAACTCAAGTTCTTGTCTATTTTATACCTTTGCACTGAATAGATAGATGGATGAAAGGTTCAATCAACCAAATCAAATAGCTCAAAACTTTTGCAACACCAGTGTTGCAACACTACAAGGTGAATGCACGCAAGCAGAAACTGAAGTTAAAGTCTGTGTGCAACTTTTGACTTTAACACCTGGAAATCTTTTTGCGTTGAGGCCAGCAAACTGCACACGGAACACACTATAATGCTCACGTTCACCAACTCAGCAGGGCGGCGACGCTTTAAATCAAAGAAGGCGAGAGCGAACTCGGCTCAGGGAGATGATCACGTGACCTACCCTTCCAGCTCAGCACTGCATTCCCGCAGGTCGACAGAGGACATTCTGCAAGCGGTTTGGTTAAAGCCTGGAGAAGGATTATGTAGAGAAGGGACTGAACCTGTCTGGAAAAGACCACCAAAAAAAAAAAGCCAGTCATGGCTACGTACAAGTACTGTTATCCTTATTATTGCTAGAAATTTGATTTATTTTTGATTTACTCATTTGGATTTTCTAACCATTGTTCGTTTGACCTTCTATTGCATGAAACATATTCTGAGCTGTGCTCCTGAAAAAGGACAAGGGCTGCAGCTAATGATTATTTTCATTATTGATTAATCTGCCCATTATTTTCACAATTAAGTCTATAAAAATCTCAAATTGTGAAAAATCAGTTTCCCAGAGCCCAAAGTGGATTCATCAAATTGCGTCTTTTGTCTGACCAACAGTCCAAAACCCAAAGACTCTTCATTTACTGTCATAAATGACAAAGAAATGCAGAAAATGACTGAAACGATGAATGGATTATGATCAAAATAGTTGGCAATTAATTTTATCTCCATTGACTAACCGTTGCAGCGAGTAAACATTAAGATAACAACTTTCAAAAACTCCAGATTATTTTTGGTGAACGTCAGTAAAATAAAAAGTATCTGGCGTATAAGTATCTGTATGTCAGACAGTCGTACCCCGATACGAAGATGAGTCCGGCTGACGTGGCCTCTCCGACGGGATACGAACACTCCACAGACAGCTCCATGGCCACCGGGTAAATGGAGAAGCCAAAAAGGCCAAAAAGAGAGCAGACGACAGCCATGGCGGCTTTCTGCTCCCTCATCAGAGACACCTGAGAGGAGGAGACCCGAGAGCAGAACATCAACAGGGCGGGAAAAATAGCATTGGAACAAAGTTATGGGCATCAAACGTTGCTTTAATTTTTCCTTAAAAGCTTCCTATCTCTGTGTGCCTTTCCTGCCCAATAACGTCCACATAAATGTATGAATATACAAAAGAGTGAATATCATTTTCATATATTAAACAAGTGTCCATTTGTATTACTGAAGAGTGCGCCAGCTTTATTGCTGTTCATTAAAACATTTGGTCCATTTGCTATTTTAATACATTTTAGTTTGCATGAGCAGCAATCAGCCACCGCAAAAAATAATATTAATAAATAATGATGAGTGAAAAATCCCCAATGAAAAACACGTCCCAGCGTTTGCCTGAAAGATCTCCAGAAGCTAATAAAGAAAGAAAGCAAACAGCATCAGCAGTAACTACAGGAAACATATAACAGCCACTACGGTGTAAGATGTGTAGTGTTGGATCTTTGTTGTTCAGTGGGTACAGATGTTCATTCACACAATCACGTGAGCTGCTTTTGGGATGGAACTCATCATTTAAAGCTACAGTGCAGAACAAAGGTTCCACTCCAAAACAAAGGTTTGGTGTCCTCTGGGTAACCCCTTCTGGTTACCGCTGCATTTTGCATTACAGCAAAATATATTTAACTGTAAAAACACATTGATGAGCAAAAGCCATCTTAAAAGTGTATTTTGCACATCAGTTTGATGTGCAAAACACACGTCTGTCACACGCAGCAGACGAGTAGCGGAAGGGTGCGAGAGGATCCACTCTCCTTTAAATAAACTACAAATACAAATAGGTGTTGAGCTGTAAACGGTCTCCTGTTCTCACCACTGAGAAGGCGATGCATGCGATGGCAGTGAAGCTCATGTTGATCTTTGTGGCTTCGATGAACTTCTTGGTCTTGTCGACGTAGAGACCCAGAGCGCCGGCGCCCACGATGCCAAACACGATGAAGAGAGCGCCACAAACGCCAGCAAAGCCCTGCGGTGGGGAGATTTTATGGGCTCATTCAGCATCTGAGTGTGTTTCTAAAACACACTGCAAAAAAAAGAAGGGTTCCTTTTCTATCCTCTTTTCCATCAGATACTTAAGATCATTTTTGTGCTGTCAATTCCTGGTAAATAATACACTTATTTATTGATCCATGGTCTGTCTTCACAATTTTCCTGCTTTTAGATTGTATATCCACAAACATTTATTATCAAATATGCTCATTGGATAATAATTGGTTCAATTCGTACCCAATTGTTCCCCATGGAAATCAGTATGTTGTCTACTTACATTGGTGTATCCCTGCACGCACATGATCTGCTCCAGCAGTGTGGAGAAGCAGGTGAAAACAGCGATGCCCGAGCCGAAGCACAGCAGCAGGACGAGGTAGGCTTTGTTCTTCAGTAACTACGGAGGAGAGAGGACGGACGGGTTTGTGAACAGCATTCAACCAGGGAACCAACACCAGAGCACCAGCACGCAAAACATGACACGGCAGTGAAAGTGAAAATACGTAAGTCATAAAACACAATGAGCTTCTGGTTGCTGTAAATGTTGCTGGAAAAGAGAGTGCATGCTCAGGTGCTCGTCCCTGAACCAATAAATGTAAAGTATGGTTGAGATTGTGACGAGGATTCCCGTGTTTCGTCACAGGCAAATCAAATATGTGTCGACATATCAAAACGTCATCGGGTGACTCCTCTGATTTATGACGAAAGACAAAGAAAACGGACAAATATTCACATTTGAGAAGCAGAAACCACTTTTGACATTTTTGCTTAGAAATGTACTCACAATTAAATCCATTAACAAAATACTCTGCAAATAAATTTTTGGTAGATCGACAAATAGTGTCAGTATTCACATGTTTCTTGCTTTCCCAGGTGTGTGACGATTAGTCGTGCAACGGATCCCAAAACTCAGTTTGGATCGGATCACGGACGAATCAACTGCGATCTGTTGCACCGCTAGATGATGAAGACGACCCGGGTTTTATGTTATGCCGTCAGTTGGTGCAGGTTGTATTTTATTTGAGCTTGCATGGGTTTAAACACGGTTTATGTATCTTATGTTGAAGGTAAACTTGGTGACAGTAAACTTAAAGTCGAAGGTGATCAGGTAATGGGGGGGGGTCTGATGCTCCTCTGCTGCAGCATCACTTTGTGGCTTGGAGTTCAGCCTGATGCAGCTTCAAGTTTGGTGGTTTAGCAGAATCTTTATGTATAAATGTGTAACGTTCTAAATGTGAGATGTCTTTTCTACCCCCCCGTGCCCTTCTTACCAGTTTGATCCCCTGTACGAATGGCTCGGAGCAGGACGACTCGGCACTGGCTGACGGCGGCGTGGGGGGGGTGCTGCTCCGCAGCCCCACTGTTGCTAGGGAACAGATGATGCATGCCGGGATCGTGTAGGCAAGCAGCTGCAGGAGGGGTGAAACACACATAATGTGATGATAAATGAATGTTAGCACCTTGAATTAAAGACAGTTTGTCATCATTAGCAGGTGAGGTGGCCAGAGACACACACACACACACACACAAGCTGGTGCAGCTTTCTGTATTAGCAGCTGCAGTCCCACAATGCCCTGCAGTAATCCTCTGGTTCTAGGCCAACTGATGCTTTTCTTTTGACATTTCTGCCATTGCTGGACAGTTCACAGTCGACACTGACAGGAAACATGGGGAGAGACGGGGGGTTATTATTAAAGCCCCCAGTAAGATTCAGTCTCGGGACACTGCAGTAACCTTGTTATGTGCCTGAAGCCACACAGCATCCAGGACACCTTATTTGAACAACGTGGTCATATGTTTCCAAAAACATTCGCTGCATTAGCTCAACATGTTGGTACACATTCATGTTCTTTTTTTTGCACATTATGTTGTTCAGATATGCTTCATCAGAAGTTAAAAGTGGTTAATAATTACTCGTTAAATCTGCAATAACTTTTTTTGTGTCCACTTGGGGGCTGAAAAACATGCTCCACATATTTTCAACTCGTGGAGTTGTTTTTGGTTGACTTGTTAGCAAACTGTTGTCTATTTACACAACCATCTGACACAGAGCGACATTAACATGCATTTGGAACGTACGTCTCAATACTCACTCTCCTTTTAGCTCTGGTTTGGTCTCCACCAACTCCTGAGAACGAAATCTGACTCTGTAGCTTCACCAGCTAGTTATGATAGGTGGAGCTTTAACTGTTCTACTTTTTAACCCAGACTTTCCCAGCTGCTCTATGATGCTGAACTATCCTCTGGTTGCTAATTTGATATACATGTAACTGAGATACGAGGCAACTGTTGCTCATTAACCACTTCCCAAGAGGGGAAAAGACACTGGACCCTAAGGTGCCCCTTGTGTGCTGTAGGAGTGTGTGATGGCTGTCCCTGACCAAGATAACTTGGACTTGGTCCCCGGCCGCTGCATTGAAGGTTGACCACTGCTCCAAGCTGACCTCAGGAGGAAGCATCAGGTGCACGTCAGTTCCAAAATTCATGAGTACACTGCAACTGCCCCTTTAACGTTGGGAATGTCTCATTAGCGGATTTGAAGACTTTTCCCTTAGTTCAACTTACCAGGGCTGGGATTTGTGCAGATTGTTCAGCCATCAAAGGAGAGATTATGTTAGCGAGGAGGATTCCCAGGGGATTGGCTGAGGAGGGGAAAGAGATGTGTGACTGAGGGTTATGCTGGTTCCTGTCATATGTTAATAATCAATGGCGTTTTACTTCACTTTCTGTTCCCCGTGTCAGTCGTCCCTGGTCTTAACTTGAAGCATTGCTGCTGTCATATTTCAACTAGCTAAATGTGTTGTTTAAAGACCGTATGCTCACTTTAGTACCTGCTGTATCGGACCTGTGAAAGCTGTCACATCCAGCCAATAATAAACAGCAAATCACTCACACATGGAGGCGATCATGTTCGCTGTGGCGCGCTGGTGGTCGGGGAACCAGAGGGCTGCCAGCTTGGTGGGGGCGAAAATGATGAGGGGCTGAGCCAGGGCACCAAGGGTCTGACCCAACATCACTACAGGGTACTGGACTGCATATCCCCGGCACGGCGGCGCCCCGCATACGCGCACCAGGGCTCCGAACATGTTCAACCAGGATCCCACAATCAGCTGCAAAGTCAAGATGGCGGGAGGGTGAAAGGTCAAAGTGCTGTAACATTGCCCGTCAATCAAGAAGTGTTCTATTTTCCTCTCAAACCGTCACTAAAGACAGAGATCTCGCAGTAAAAAACTAAACTAAAGGAACAGTAGGGCACCAACTGGTTTCCATTATTCAGTACAACAGCCTACAATACAAATCACAGGGCTGGAGCCCCTGGTGGAGCCCCCTGGTGGTGCCTCAGTTTGTACCGTAATCCGCAGCCCGAGGGTGTCCAGCATCCACGTGGTCCCAAAGCTGAGCGGTATGGCCACCACCATGTAGACCACCGACAACCAGTTGATCTCCTCCAGAGTGGCCTTCAGATGCTGGGCAGACTGGTCCGCTACTGGTGCAAAGGTCAGCCATAGCTGGGGAGACACGTGAAGAGATGTATTCACAACGGAGTTCTGACTGTTTCCCCTGCAAATAAGTGACACCTGCTCTTTCAAAATGACTCCTGGTGCTAATTGGTGTGGGATATTACTAAAGTTAATCTTTAGAATCCTGCAGAAAGCTTTACCTAGGAAGTCCTAATTTCAGGAATTAAAAATATATTGTTGGTGCTTAGTATTTTACAAGCACTCAGCTTCATGTAGCACAAAGTGCTTCACAGAGCAAGAATAAATAAATAAAATAGACAACAATAAAATGATAAAAATAGATAAAAGTCGAATAAATAGGTGAACACGGGATAAACACTGTATGAAAACCAATGATTAAGACTTAAAAATTAAAGCACCAAATGACAGGCACAACAATAAGAGGAATAATGTTTCGCTGTAGCACTGAATGTATGATCAGAGAACATACTAAAAGAAAGCAAATAAGCAAGCTGGGGATCGAACCACCAACCCTGTGATTGGTGGACAGCCCGCTCTACCGTTCCTCCCTTAGTCTGTCTGCATGCGTAAACCCTGTGACTGACTGGCCACCCGTCCAGGCCGTACCCCGCCTCTGTGGAAGGTGACAGCATCTCTGATGTGCTCATCCTGTCCACGTCGCCCAGCAAACCGATCACAAATCACCAACGTTTTTAGGTGCAATGGAGGATATGAATGTGGTCTTTCATGGAGGTAACAGTAAACCAGGTTGCTGTCTGCTCGCTGTAGTAACCGCATCTCTTCAGTGTCACGTAAACAATAATCCTGTTGGTGAAACCAGTTCGTCCAGCTACATTTATGCAGGCAACCCGATTTCTTGGATGAGTATACGCACAAGTGGGTTAACTTTTTCTCTCACGATAAGATCAGATGGGAAAAGTATCTCTATGGCAGCAGTGCAGAGGAATAAAAGGGCACATTATTAATGGCAAGTCTTGTGTCCAAAATCATTCCATAATCCAAAGTCTAACTAAAACTGAGTGTTACTCAGTGAGTTAAGTATTTGTTTAATTCAGACACATTCACACTATAATAAATATGCTCTTTCTCACCGCAGAGCCTATGAAAATCTTGTACTTTATCACTGAGCAGGTTAACATTTGTTACTGCAGTGCTTATAAAACATTATCCGAATTACTGCCAGAAACTGATTTGTTTTGCACACAGAAGCATAGTGAACCGTCGTCCAGGTTACAACACTACAACCATAAATCTTATTATAACAGGGCCAAAAGAAAATGCTGCTTATAAATTAACCAGGCATTTAAAAAGTGGCGAGGCATACTCGTACACCAGCTTGGAGATCTGCATTTAAACAATAGAGACTGAATGAATCTGACCTGTAAAATACACACTGAGACCACAAAGGCAGCAACAGTACAAGCAGAGGCGTCGCCACAATCCCCGTGAAAGAAAACCTACTGGGCCTTTAACACAAAAATCTAAATGTTTGAGATTAAAATGTCTTATTAAATGTACCATCACATTCTGCTGCTCTATTTGTGCAGATTCTAGTTTCCACCTTCACCCCTCTGTCTATACTAACTGTATTGACACTTTTGGTTCGTAATGTTGTCAATAGCTGCCTGTGTCGCGACATTTCTGATGCTTTATTATCTACGAAAACTGGTGTTAGCTTGCTAGACTAAAATTATTAAAATATTATTAAATTACTATATTATTTCAAATGTGTTTCCGTTCCATCGGCACATCTTACAGGGGGGTTTGATACAAATGAGGGGCCAATAAACAACTGCCCCTATTAACAATGTTAAGTAAATGTAGAAGTAGATTGACCAAAGAAAAGTGCTGAGACTTTTATGCTCAACAAACCACTTTTTGAAGTGGTTACACCAATTCCCAGGAAAGAAAAGTAATTCCTCTGGAGGGTGCGGCCGGGTGTCGCCAGGACAAGTGGAAATACAATACTCTCAACACCTTCAATACCTCACATTGAGGAACACAAAGGTGCATGTTTTTCCAATTGTTTTTATATTTAACAAAAGTGAAAAACAAGTTTCACTTTGTCTTGACATAAGCAACCACGCGATAACTTTGTCAAAATCAAATAGTCTAAAAATTGCAAACTCGTCATTAAAATCAGGACGCATCTTGATCAGAAAACAAGCGATCAAGACTAAGAATGTGACAGAGCATTCAATGCCAGCTTTTGGCACTTGGCAGGTTTTTAATGCTTTGTCCTAACGACACATCAGTTGGTTGGTAGGTGCCCAAAACGTGTTGATGTTCAATACCCAACCCTGATGGGGATCCAGTGCAGCAATAATTGGTGTATTATTTTAATTTCTTTCACATGAAAGATCTGGTGTTTCATGTTCTGCATGCAGCTTCAGACGTCTTTCCACATGGCCCGAGACACTTTCTGCGGTTGAGCAGACAATTAGTTAGCATGGTTCTCAAAATTCATCCCAAATCAATTTACATGGCAAAAATCAATAGCCCACCACTGGTGTCTTTTTCGTAAATCCCACCGTGAACTCTCTGTAGGGCTGCTAACGTCAGACAGATTGATGTCTTTCTGGCACATCAGCGGTTATTTGCCACATCATGAATGACTCTCCGCCAGCTGAGCATCCTTTGTTGAGTGGGAACACCAGCCCCAATGAAACAATAGCTCCCGTAGAGAGGACGCATCCCATGGGAGCCGGAGATAGGTGAGGGAGGGAGGGAGGGCCTCCGTTTGCACGACTGAAACTCTGCTTTACAACGACAACATCCCCCTGGGAAGTATATCAACTTCCACCAAATATAAAAAGGGGACACCACATGTCATCTACCCGCACGGCTCACAGCCACATCTGCTGTTCAACACTAGAAAGAGGTCAATGAATTTCAGATATCAAAGAAGGGAGAGGAGGGACGTAATTACGGTCTACTTCCTCGTGTTTAAAATCTGGCATCACAGGTTTGCGCGTAAAAAGATAAAAGTTCTTAAAAAGTGGAGATACTGTAAATCTTTGGATGCAGGGGTCCACCTCAGCAACATGATTAGTTTGTCATTTTACTAGTAAATATTCATTCAAATGGTGTGTAATACAAATACAGATGTGCAGTGGGTCAGAGGTCCTTCTAAGCCAGAAAAGGCAACAAAAAAAAAAGACGAGCCATGGCCGATAAAAGATGAAAATACTCATGATGAAGATACTGATCGGGTGAAATAAGTCACAGGCTGACTGAAATGAAACAAAAACACAACTCCCCCTTTTACCTCGCCACGTCTACAGGCGCGCGTCACCATCACAGAACATTTGACTTGTCAAACTAGGGGCCACATTCAGACTGAGGTGATTTTAACATGACCTGATCATTTTTACCCCCAAATCCAGTAATAATTACAGTCGCAGTTACCTATAACTTTTATTTCTTTCTGTTAACTCGCTGGTCCGCCTGTAATTTAACCCCCCCCCCCCAAAAAAAAAGAAAGCCATCAGGTTATTGAGCTACAGGTACTACATTTACTTAGTTACACACCTGTTGTTGTTTTGTTTCTAGTTTTGCTTTATTTGGCAGACACGGGCTTCCGTACTTTAAACTGTGTTGCGTTTTTGTTTGTTTGGCAGACACCGGCTTCCGTACTTTACACTGTGTTGCGTTTTTGTTTGTTTGGCAGACACCGGCTTCCGTACTTTAAACTGTTAGCGTTGATTTATTTATTTTTTGTAAGTTCTGGGTTCTTTTCAACCATCAAAGACACATTTTCAATTTAGGCAAGCGGACGGTATACTGTCACTGCGGAAACGCGTGTATGTAACGTGTTTCCACGGAACCGGAGCGGCACTTGGACGAAGCTCTGTTCAAACTCACCGTTGCGTTGGAGCAGTTTAACAGACACAGCACCAGCAGGACAAACCACCTCCGCTTGTACACCTTGAAAAGCAGCAGCTTCCTCAGCTCGGCGTTCGCCGTCATCGGAACGTTGGCGCACACGGTGCGGACCTCGGGCGAGGCTGCGCCGCCGCGCTCCATCAGCACTCGGGGCAGGTTTTTGCCGGGCTAAGCTAGCGACGTGCGCTAACGCCGCGCAAGGCACGCGAGGCGTTGCGGAATACGGCACGTGTCCGCGGTCACGCCGGCTCCGTGTGTCGCATCTCACACGCGGACGCGGCGGACAGCGGTCTGCAGCGAGAAGGTGCCGGTAAAACAGACCGTTCGCGATTCGGTTCCGCCGCCGGGGAGTGTCGCTACTGCACCAGAGATCTTCTACTGCGAAGATGAACCGCTCGATTGCTAAAACACTCGCCCTGGACAAAGCCCTACATTTATTTGGCAACATTCGCTACTAGTTGCTTTGCAGATTCAGGGCATTAATACAAAAATATAAATCACCTACTACATGATTATGTGTAGTTATGGATTAAGCTACCTGCCCATATATAAAGTAGTTGAAGCCACAGGATTAGTGACGCTAATCACTAATTATAATCCAGTGATATGACATATATTTTCCTGAAACTGGACAGTCTGCATAATGAGTCATTTCATGGTACTTTAAGTACATTCTGATGCTAATACTGACGCACAAACGTCTTATATCTAAATATCTGTGTATACTTGCAGTCCCATTGGACAGTCTGCAAAAGGCCAAATCTGCTCAACATTAGTGCGTACTGACAATCGGACCCCATCGTTTGAATAATGTACAACTGTATTGCAGTTGGCACCTCTGTTTGACTCTTGGGGTTATAAAACACACCGTTGTGTGTGGAAACGTCCTTGCATTATTAAATGTATCTAATCAGAGTGCCGTCCTCCTCTTGTACCTGGCAATAGGCACAGAGTGAGACCTCTTCACCTCCTTCTGTGTTCTGCTGATTCAGCAGGAAGCCTCAGTTGAAAAGGAAGTGACACCAAGTGAAACATGACTCCACTTTATTGTCCAAAAATTTAGATTTTCCTTCAGCCGGTGCGCTTTCATTTGTGTTGTCCCCTGTATGTTACAGGCAGTTAATTTTCATTACATGTTGTATGCATCAGCCCTTAAAGTTGTTGGGACTTTTAACAAGAGTTCTTTTTTCCCATGTTTACAGTTTTGGTCTTAGAAAGCATCGAAGTCCCTAGAGTGATGTGATTTTATATTTTATTTTTTATTTTATATTTATATGCAGAAACCTTCCTTAATAAGTGCTGATTTCAACACTCAAGATTAGTTAATAGAGCTCCAGAGGTCTCCCAGCGCAGTCAGGACTGAATAACAATAAAAAATAAAAAAAAAGGTATTTTGGAAATATATGATAAGTTGATATGAAACAAAAAGACACATAACACAACATGAAAACATTTAAGCCATCCAATTCATGAACATGATGGATTCAGCATGAATACGATAAAATGCTCACATTATCACACATCTATATAAATGATAAAGTGTATTTATATATATATATATATATTGGCTTGGTCAAAAAGTACAAGAATTCTGGTGAGTTTGAAAGAGCAACAATTAATAGAATACGGACACAGAGGAATAACATTCTATATACTGTATAACTTGACAGTAAACCTTTCATGGAAAAGTTCATTTTTTCTGGTCGACCTCTGAGTTCTCTGTTTCGAAAAGCACTTACAGTTAACGCGCTCCGATATTTATCGCTCAAAGGGGTCAATATGTCTTAAGAACAATATCCCAAATAGCACATCTGATCAACTTACCTGTAGAAGGAAATATCTTAAACGTGATGCATATTCACATGTGAAACACCGACTTTACACGAAGCTGTGATGACTACTGTGTTGCAGCCATGACACGTCCCCTTTGGAGGCCCTTTACTGGCTGATTCAGTGCTGTTTTTAGCCCTAATTTGGAGCCACTGCAGTCAAAATCACTCTTAACTAAAAGTACCTCTCTCATGGAGGTGACTCAGACCTTATTAAACCAGTCTCGTGCTATTAAACCAAGCACGTGCTGCAGCATGCGGATGAATCATACGTGGGAACGTCAGAGACTTTCTCTCCGAGGGTCAGCAGACGTTGACCTGTGGCCGAGCCAAAAACAGAGATGTTGGGAACTGTGTGGCTACGTCTTGTTTCAACATCGTTATTCCCCGTTAGGCGGCGTGCAGCGTGCCATATTTCATGACAATAGCTGTTTAGGATCCCACCCAAATCCAACCCACCCTGCTACTCTAACCATAACCACACCAAATCTCTGCGTAACGCCAACCATCCCTGATCTTAACCTAGTCTTTTTCAACTTGAAGCCTAAACCTAACAGCCTCAAGGGTTTAACTTCAACATAGTCCATAATAGCAGTTCTGGCCATAAACCTGGTGCTGTAAGGATGCATCTGTTAACCTCTTTAACGACTTAAAGAGAAACGTGCCTGCAGTTAAATCCGAACTTTTCATGCAATCGAACACAGCCCTCTCCGACTTTGAATGGGAGTGTTTTATTTAAAGTTTGTCAGAGGCGGTCAGCTGATTTAACGTAGAATTGACCCATTTTCTTGATTTCGCCGCTTACAATTTGTAGCATATAAGTTATTATTGGCAACTTGTTTGTCATTTGCACCTTTCCGCTCGCTGCTCTACATTTAAACGTACCTTTTCTCTGCTTTCATCGTATGTCGCCATGTTCAATAGATAGGCTAGTATTTCTTTTTATTATTTCCCCATGGACACGGGAGCGTCTTTGGCACAAATGGAGGAATAACGTTTTAACATTATCCCATTGAATTGACGAGAGCTGCCTCGCCACAAGGTCCGTTGGCACTGTGTTGCCTGTTTGAGCACTTTAGGCTTAAAGGTCGAAAGATTGAAGGCTTCTTTTTTTTGACCACGTGAACAAGGCAATCTCTTGTCAACACAGATGTATAACAGTGAAATGTCTCAACAGCTGGTGGATGGATTGCCATTAGATTTGGTGCAGACGTTATCCGGTAACATCCCCGCAGGAGTGGTTTTTTTTGCTAAACATTCCCAACGAGATGATGATTATTATTAATTTTTTTTTCCCCCCTACCTTTGTAAATTGCCACATCGATTTGACTAAATGCCTGATGGGGTGTTCATTTATTCATGTGGACAGATGCACGAACAGGGTGGTTGTCTGAAACATGTCATGTCGGCCGTCGCGGAGCACTTCCTTATAATTAATAATGAATCACACACTCAGCGGATCAATTTTAAAAATGAGTTGCACTCACTCCCCCCCTCCCCCTCCTCCTCCTCCTCCTCCTCCTCCGGCCGTGCACCGCGCGTGCGCAGCACAGCTCCAGGAGTGCTGTTTCGGCCTGTTCCGCGGCCGCTCGGTCATCTTCGCCTCTTTGTTTTACTGATAGTGGATTTAACTCGGATTCAACCCCAACATCCAGCCGACCGTGCTGCTCCCAAACAGGTCAGTCCGTCCGCCGGGACTTGCCCCCTTTGTGCTCCGTGCCCGGCGGGTCTATCGCCGGTTTGCGGTCCCGGTTCGTGGCCCCCCCCTCCTCTTCCTCCTCCTCCTCCTCATTTTTCGCATGTCTCTTTCCGCTCGGTGCTACGGAGACTCGCTATGCGTGTTGTGTTGTGTGTCTGCGTGCTGGCGTATGGCGGCGCCGGGCCCTGCAGTTGCACACCGGGGGATGGCGTGTTTTCAAGGGGGGGGGGGAAACGTTGCGTCGCGAAGGCGGCTTTAATGCTAGCCGGGATGCACACGGCTAGCCGGACCGGAGACGGGGCTCCGGCAGCCGCCGCTCCGCCTGTCTCGTCATGTTTAAACGCTGTTGTTCCTCTCAGACAAACACCACTTGGAATGTTCTTGGTGGAATAGGAGGAGGAGGGGGGGGGGTCTCCTGGTCCACCATTAAAGCTAACCTCTTCCTCCTGCCGTCCAAAGTTCAGAGTGTGTGTGTGTGTGTGTGTGTGTGTGAGGAGGATCTACATGAGGTTCGGATTAAATCAAGACAGAAAGTTGGTGCATTTTCTTTTTTTCCTCCATGGTGGATTGTCGCCCCCCAGACTGCTGCAGCCCTGTGTGACACTGTGGTGTGGTGGGGGGGGGGCATGCAGAGAGCAGCCAACAAGTCTGTGCATGGGATGGATTGGGGGGCTCACCATCACACAGGCCAAGATCAGACTTTTATATTCAGGGGTTTCCTCAACTTTCTGCAACACAGGAAGAAGCATGGTTTGGGTGATTGGCAGGTCAAAAGATGTTAAACCTGGGGAACATCTGTTTTTATTTATGAATATATATATATTATACATAAGCAGGGTCTCCACCGCACCTTGAGGGCTACGCTGTCTCGTCAAGTCAGGTCTGTCTGCAGACCCCCTTCACTTTGACACCATGGATGTTGGTGTCACCTGAGGATGGAGCGTTGGTCTTCAGCAGGATCTTGGACTACTTTGGAAGTCCAGTATGCAACTTATACTAGTGGGATGGGATGTGTGAAGCCTCCAGAGCGTGGGCACCCACCCACCCACCGAGGATAGACTTTTCCCATTCGGGGGTGGGGGGGTGGTACTCACCAGGGGGTACGAGGGGAAATTGTAAAGCTTCAGCTAATTTTGAAAAGGAGGGGGGGGACAAAAAAACACAAATCGTGTGTGTTTCGGAGACAAATCAACACACACAAGTAAGATGACGCATTTGTTCGATGCCGATCTTTGCAGTTGTTGTCGCACTAACCAGGTTTCCTCCAGCTGTAAGTTGCAGGGAGACTAGTTCAGAGCTCAAAGCAAAGATACTGTGGATGGTTTCTTTCACTCCAAGTGGCAGTAGTAGAAATGCAAACTTTGCCAAAACTACTGAAAGAATACCGTTGAGCCGTGGCTCGTGATAAAGGCCCGTCTGATGGGGCCGTGTCGCGGAAACGTTTTGTGTCCAGTTGTTGGGTCTTTTGAAATGGAAACACGTTTGTCCCTTCTGGTTTTTAGTTGGACGAGGGAGAATTAACTTGCGATTGTGAAGAGAGTGTGTTCCCTCTGCTGCGGTGAGCTTCAGTAGCCTCAAATTCTGCACCAAGCTGCTACTAATCTGCACCCAGCGTGCTCGCGTTACGTTGGCGAGTTTTCCTTCAGCGGGGCCTTCCATCGCTTGTGTGTTTTGCTCCCGTTTTTTAAATGTATTTATTAGAAAAGTGTATCGGCTTAACACCAGCATCTAAATCTGTGCAGGCTCGGTCAGCAGTGAGGGGACGCTCGTCCCTGCCACAGCCACGCTTCGTGTTTCAATTTAATTTGAGCCGGCAGAGCTGCTGTATTTGTAAGTAAAAGATGGCGCCAATCTCGCTCCCGAAGCGCCCTCGCCGACCTGAATGGTGTTGTCTTTGGCCAGCTGAATGTCACTTGGCCTGAGCTCAGAGATCCCATATGATATGGCTGTTGCTTAAGACTGCAGATGCACACGCCAAGCGTTAACCTTCATATCAGATTTCAGATTAGTTTGCAGGGAAACCCCATGTTACCCACAGCTTTTCCTGACAGCTGACCTCTGAATTAGATAGTTTTTTTTTTATAATGCCATGGGAAGACTAGAATTTATCAAAAGGACATTTATTTTGCCCCAAAACATGCGTCCCCGCTCTGCTGAAACAAGATCCCGCTGGGCAGTCGGATGAAAGTGTCGTCCCGTCAGGACAGACAGCCAGGCAGGATGTGGCCTCTTTAGGACCAGGGCTGGTGTGTAATGAAATAACTCAATTGTGGCTTGAGCGCTAGGAGATGCATTTGTCTTTTTTGCTTGGACAGGAAATTATCTCGGGCAGCTTCCTAAATGAGCTACCGGGCAAAACTGTGCAGAATCCCTCGCCTGCAAGTCACGCTGCCGCTTGGGGAAGCCGCTCGAAATCTCAGCACCTTTTTTGAGCATTTTTATAAGAACGGGGAGGGGGGAGGGGGGGGGGGGGGGATTCTGTTGTTACAGTAAACTGGAGTTCGGGTGCCCACCAGAGGGCATCTGGCCTTCAGGCCGCCCTCACGAAGTCTGTTTCTGATTGTTTGGTCAGAGACATTCACACCAGTGCTCATCCTGGTCCTCCCTGCACAAAGGAGCAGATACCGGTCCTGCTGCTGGGTTAAGGACCTTCTACGGCCCTGTCCAGCTCTCCCAGAGTAACTTCCTGTCTCCTGGAATCTCCTCCAGGCTCTTGAGACTGTGCTGGGAGACACAGCAATTAGCATTAATCTCAATGTACAGTTTGGGCTGCCTAGAGTTCAGCAATTGAAACACGGAGCTCTGCTGACTTAATGAATTATGTAGAAAGTTACTAGTCTTGACCTTGTCTTGCCCTCGTGGTGTTTCAAAGCCAAATAAATAATTGTTTCCTTCCAGGTCATGTATGGCGCTCTGGTAGCTTGCCTGGTGATGCGATCTATTTTCATTGTTACATGGTAAGTTTAAAATGAAAACATTAACACTACATTAATATTCAATGAAGTAACAACTTGGGCTTTTTTCCCCTTGTTGGTTTTGTCTCAATATTAGGGTGTACCCATGGCTCAAACCACTGTGTTACACCTCGTTAGGAGTCTTCATGTTGGGGTTCCTGCTGTGGAACATTGACAATATGTTCTGTGACACGTTAAGGTGAGAATACAAGGTTGAAAAATACTACGGGTCTTGTTATTATGTATCGACTAACTCAAAGTTACTTTTGGAATTCTAAGAGCAAAGTTAATGATCCTCCTTTTAAATAGTCAGCGACATTAGTCTTCTTGCATTTTCTCATCTTAAGGACATGTTGGGCAGATTCAACGTAATGTTAAAGCCTGGAAATGTATCCACTGATTTACGGTGGAGTAAGGAATCTAACTTGAAAAGTATTTATTTGATCAAAGCTGGATGATGCGTGTTTAGATTTAGTTGTGAAAACATGTATAAAGTTCCAGGCAGTTTATTGGCACCCTGCTCTGGTGAATCTCATACATTTAAGTTGTTGGGTCAAACCCTTTATTTCCTTTCTCAGAGCCAGTAGACAATCGCTGCCCCCTGGTGTTGGAGTAGTAACACAGTTCCATGCCTGGTGGCACATCTTCACAGGCCTTGGATCCTACCTGCACATACTTCTCAGGTAAGCTCCCATCAGTAAGTGACAGGAGTCAGCTGCAGGGAGTTTTACTGTGGCGAGACATTAAAATGTAACGTTCATCGTCTTTTAGCCTGCAGATCAGGGCAACCTACCTCAAGTACAGACCAAAAGTAAAGGTATGTCTAGCCCTTAGCTTTTTGCATATATTGTACCTTTTATTTAATTGCATTCATTCATTTATTCATTTGTTTGTCCTGTCTCATCCTTACTTTGTTCAGTTTCTTTGTGGCGTTTGGCCCACATTGCACATTGAACCACAGAAGACGAGCTGAATTGAAGGGATGGCGACCAAATGAAGGATGGTGATTGCCATATTCGGACGCCACCGGCACAGGGACCTGCCATTGCCTACTGCTGGCAAAATAGCCCACAACTAGGGGGTAGGTGGACCCCATGGCACCACCCCAGGGACCCTTTTAGTTCTGCACTGCGGGGATTAACTAAGTACAGTATAGCACTGAGTCCAGTTTTAAGAAATTCAAGATTTTTTCATTAATCATAATTTATTAGACTAGCAGTTCTGTAATTTTCTTGAAGTGTAATATTGCATTTGAACATTCATTTTCAATGCAAATATGAAGTGTAGTCCACTTGTTAAATGTTAAAGGCATTATGCATGTTATGTTAATTAGGGTTTGGGAAAAGGGAAACAGTATCATTGATTCAGAATTCACATTAGCATATTTATTGTTGTATTTTGATTGTGTCTATTTGAATCTCCTGTGCCTAAAGATATTTAAATAGGTCCTTAAACTCAAATGTAACTGAGGTTTTTGCTTATGTATACTTTTACAAGTAGCTGAAGGAGCTCTGCTGACACCAGGGCGTTGTCACACCCCTTTTCAAGGAGCATAGTACTGTTTTCACTACATATGGCAGGGTTCGTCAGCCGGCGGCGCCTGGGCCAAAGCTTCCCATCCAGCCCACATAATATAAATTCATTCAGAAAATGTGAGGAGGAGTAAATGCACCACGGTATTTATGACATCTAGCATTATATTTTCCTCATTTTGAAGTTCGGGTGCAGCTTTACTGACAGCTGGCATGACGAACGCACACTGATCAGTCCGTTCTTCATTACAGCTGCAGTTTCCACGTCAGCTTTCCTCTTCAGGCTCTTTGAGAGAATAATTTCTGCGTCTCTGGCAAAACTTTCAAAAGGCCATACTCCCCTTCTATGGCTCCGCCTCTGGCGACGTCACAATATGTTAAGTGTGTAGTCATCATTATGGATATCCTGTGTTTTTTAGGACACTGATATTGGCTAACAACTATAATGTTTCTCTTTACAAATGGAGTGAATGAGTCAGTCTAGACCTGCTCTATATGAAAGAGTGCCATGAGATAACTTTGGTATATGGTGCTATATGAATAAAACTGAATTGAACTGAAATATTAAACAATAAGCAGCTCTATATATAATAGGCATCTCTCCCCCCTCTATATATTCATTAATTCACTGTACATTAATTGGAATGCCCCCATTTTGTCTGCTTTGAATAATTCTGGACAAAAGTCGTTGACGACCCCTGACATATGGAAAAGTCACTTCCAGCTGGAAAGCAAGCGTGATACCGTGTTAGTGTAGCTCAGCTGTCTTGTCTACATCCTCCTTCGTCTGCTCGGCCACAGGCTTCATTCTTACTTGAAATGTTCAATCAAAACATGCCAAGACTGGAATTATTCACCTCTGTTTGTTTGTTTTAGTTTTTTTTTCATTGCCAAAGTTGCTCTGGGGTTTAAAACAGTCGTGTAATGTGGGAGACACGTTCATCTTCACCTTTTATTTGAATCAACAAGCGATGCAGTGCTTACAGTTTTGTTACACAACCGCTAACTCTGAATGTCAGCTGTTTAGGACCGCGCTGAAATGTCCCCAGGTACTGTTCCCAAAGCAAGCTGAACCACTTTCCACATCTCAAGTTTCTGTGGACAGAAAAACGCTTTCACACTCTTTAAAGTGATACTGCACACATTTGTGCTCTGTGAAGGACCTTCATAGCCACCCATCAAGTCCGTGGGGGGGGGGTGAGTGTTGGGTTGTATCAGAATCACAATGAGCCTCCCTCAGTGTGTATTATGTTAACAAACCTTTTTGTTGGGATTCAACCAGCATCAACCCATAGCCCTTAGTCTATCTCAAGCCATTATCGGTGACAGGATGGCTGTGGCTGATGTGCACAGCTAACAAAGCCAGCAAACCACCTGTTTAAGAGGAAGATTTCCTATTTGTAACTGTTAACATTCAGTCAAAGGACCAAGTGAATGAATGGAACGTGTCTGAACCATTGCATCCTCATAAGCTGCAGGGAATGGTGTGGAGACACAGCCAGGCCTCTTTAATACCTGTTGTCACACTACAGAAGAGTAATGGTGGGCGAGGGCCCTCCATTCTTATTAGAAATAGAGTTAACATCCCTTTATCTTCAGGTGCATAAGACTTAAACATATCTCATAATAACACTACAGGTATTTATTACACTTGTTTATTAGGCATTAATTCTTCCATTTCCTTATGGTGAAGAGCCAAGTAGCTCATACTGTACATGTACACCTTGTGGAGGAATATCCTTGTGAAACAGTCTGATACAACCACTAGGTGGCATACATTTCAAGCTTCTTTCCGACATTGCCAAGCTTGTTGTAGTGCATGGAAGCACTACCGCCTGCCTGCTGTAGAACTCCTAGGATCTGTTCCTCAGTTTTCCTGCAGCCTGCTGGATCTGCGGTGTGAAATGAAGGGCTTTTTATTTCCAGCGCTTGTTTTGTTACTGTGAAGCCGTGCGTGTGTAATGGCAACGACACAAGTAATTGTGGTACACTGGAAGATGCACTGCCGTCGTATGGAGGCATTTGTGTTTGTGTGCTGGATTCTCTCTGGAGACGACAAATTCATATTTCACTACGCCTACACGCTGTGTCACTAACTTGCATATTATGCTTGGGTATAATATTTGCATGAACCCAGTGTTTCAAACCTCCATAAGCACAATGTATAAACATTGTAAGTATTAACATTGTTCAAATGTCTGTGTGGAGTCGTCAGTGTCTGTTGTTATCTTGAAATCATTGCTCATCAGTGGAGGTGAGCAGCTGTCACAGAGGCCTTACTGTTGTCCTTGCAGTGTAATCCAAGTTGCCTTGATGTTCATGATATACAAACCATTCTTTTTGTGCTTTTCCTACTGATCAAACGATAACAGCCTCTAATGCAAAGTCGGTGCCTGATTCTTTGTCCTTCCATACGTTTCATGTGTCCAACATCTTAGTTGCAGGTTGTTCTTGTTCTAAAGCTGTTAGCTGTAGCTGCAAGTGATCATACGTATGTGATGAAGACAGAAGAGCAAACTCTGCCCACTGTTTTGTTGAACTTAATGTGCCAGTCTTTAATGAGGTCCTGTAATGTCAAATAAAACTAAATGTGTCTGCAGAAGAGCTGCGTGCTGCCTCGGCCCTTTGTTTGAAGCAATACGCTGCGTTTCACTTCACATTTATAACGTGTTGATCTTTGGGAACTGTGGCTCAGAAGCGGGTCGTCCTTTACTCCCAGGGTTGGCGGTTCGATCCCGGCTCCTCCTGTCCACATGTCCAAGTGTCCACTGAACCCGGTGAAGGCCAGCACCTCGCGTGGCAGCTACGTCGCCATCAGTGTGTGAATGTGTGAATGAGTCTAATCTGTAAAAACACTTTGGGAACCATGAAGGTTGAAAAGTGCTTTATAAGTGACGTCCATTTACCCATTCACATGCATTCATTTGAAAATGACACGATGGCTACAGAATCAATAACCAGTGCAATACTAACATATGACTCATGACGTCTCTGTCCACGGTTTGGTGTATCTTATCAGATGTGATACTATGTTGTAAGGGGTTTGAATTGAGTCATGCAACTCAAAGGTGCAGCACTTAAAATAAAATGCAGGAAACACACTTTATAAATGGAGCCTGTGTTTCCTGTATGACCAAACGTCACACTTCTGACACACATTGCCATGAAAACTCTGCAGAAGCTGAGGAAACCGTCTGTACTTTGAGGAAGTATTGTTTTGATTTTGCATCACTGTGGACCAGAAAGCGCACCGCGTGCAGGAGGCTTCTTCCAGAGCAAAACAACTGGTTTGTGTTTCATGGTTTCGACACGTATCTCTTAACATCTTTCTATCAAGGATTCAGTTACTGATTTGCCCCTTTAGTCCCTGAGTCATTTAGTTTCTGCCCACAGGTTCCAGAGAGGGTGAAGGTGTGCATATGCTGCATGTGCAGTGGAGCAGCCCACCAGCATAATGACAGCTGTGTAAATAGAACTACTGTACACTTTGAAGTTAAGTTTCAAGTTTAATTGTCATATGCAGTTTAACACAGGGTCAACTATGCAATGAAATGTGCCGGTGATCCTTTAGACAAAACAGTTATCTGAATTCTCTCAAACTTAGTACTCATTCCGCACTCTTACTTTAGACTTATTTCACAGCTTAGAGCCTTTGAAAATCTGATGTGAAGAGCAGCCAACTGCACGCAGATAAACATGCAGGAAGATGCTCGATTAGAGTTGCTAATCAATCCGTTTGATTAGCAACTCATCAGTTTTCTGTTGATGACATCTGCTGACCAGATGTTAATTTAAAATCCCTTTCGTTCCTTCCTCGCACTCTAACATTTTTCTAATATCTATTTGTCAAATCTTCAGTTCTTTCTGTTTTTCAAGACTCAAATAATCTAAAATATAAATATTAACATATTTGCACTTTTTTCCGACCAAGTAAAGCTCTTGGTTCACTTGTGACAACAAGTTCTTAAAGTGTGCTTTTCTGTCCACACACACAAACACACAGAAAAAGTGTATCAGGGCCCCGTTTGTCTGTTTGTAGCATATTGTATACGGGGTACTAAATGAACCTAATTCAGTGGTTGGATTTTAATAATTGGTGCCACCTGTTTAATATAAGTTACATCTTAAGTGTTAATAAAATAATGTGTATAGCACATTTTCAATCACTAAATGGTTGAACGTTGCTCACAGGTTCAGCGCAGCAGCAGGTCATTTGTAGAAAGGCCTAAGCTGCCAGACACCAGACCAGTTGCAGGTGTTTGAGCGTACTACAGACCAGCAAGAATTTGTCGTATTTTTTCTGTGAATACCTGGAGTGTGTTCTGTGTCGGGCCGTTTTAGGACAGAATGTAACCTAGCCAACCCAAAACGATGTGCTCGGTGATGCGGTCATGAGGACATTCACAGTTTAAAGAACAGGTCTAAGCTTTCAAAACACATTCCCCTGCCTGAGGCTGATTTCCAAATGATTAGTTAATACTGTAAATTAATCAGCACAGTAATCCAAAAAAAAATAGTGCGTCACTTACATGTCATTCTCCTCCTTTTATCTTTTAATCTGGCAGTCCTACTTTTTGTCAATAGCAGGGGGAACAAGTCATGATGTGAAATGTACAGCAAGTATATGGAAATGCAGTATTAGGCTGCAATTGTCCTTTCAGTGTAGTGTAAGAAGATCAAGTTTAGACAAAGAATCATTTCAGCGTGTTCTGGACAATTACTGTGTGAACACAAACGCATCCTTTCATTGTCAACTTCAGGAGGATGTAGCATCGTCATTCCTCGAGCTAGATGATGTCATTTGGCTTTGTGTTAATAGTAGGCTATAATACATACACACACACACACACACTGTCGATCACAGTATGCAGCAGATGGAGGTATTCTGAACATCAGCACACACCTGCATTCCACAACTCCAGGTGGAAAACCACCTCTTCAGCGTGGTGACCGGTCTGTAAAACCCTGCCTTCTTCAGCCGCCTGGCGTGGGCCGGCCTGGCAACCACTCCACGCCTTAAAGGAGGAAATGACAAATGATTAACATTTGATAAATGTTCAAATCTTTTCAAATAGATGTTCATTTGGTGAGTCAGTCCAAGCAGTATGCGATGTCATTTGCACCTCATTTCAGTTGTACTTGCCGGGTGGTTTAATTTGCATGCAAACCTCTTGCAGAGTAGAGTAGTTAGGACCTTAAGCTGTCAGATAAATGCAGTGAAGTAAAGAGTACAACATTTCTCTCTGACATGTAGACTCAAGTAAAGTACAAGTAGTTGAGCAAATGTACTTTGTTGCACTCCACCGCTGTCATCACCCATGTATTACGAAACAGCAGGGCATGTAATGTTACAGGTTTTATTGGAAGCAACAGATCCAGTCTCAGCCTGCAGGGAGCGTATATATTATGAGTCAAGCTGTGTGTAATAGAGTCCTAATGAGTGCCTTTAGCTGGCTTTTACCACTTCCCTTGACTCAGTGTGTTTCATTTATTGATCCTCGTCATTCGATTGTCGTCAGACGTAGATGTTGTGGTGCTGGTGAAGGAGTGTGTCGCAGCTTCAGGTTGAATCTGGCTGAGATCTCGTTCGTACTGGTTCATGTTGGGAACGCCGGAGCTTCCAAAGAGGGTAAAGAGCTGATGAACGGCTGCTGGTTCTGACGTCATGGGGCCTTGAAGAGGAACAGACACACAGTTTTTCGCTGTATTTCAATTTGAACGTGCTCAGCATAAATAATTCCTTGTTTTCTCCCTTCAATCTAACTTTAGGTTTAGTTGTTGGCAGTTTTTACTGTAAACATGAAAACAAACAACATAGAAGATTAGTTACATCATCTAGATGAGCATTCTTTTCTTAATCCTAAATTAGTCTAGGTCCCACCTTAAATTGTACTATTGCAGATTTTTTCGTGTTCGTAATGATGGGGTGAACTACTGTCATGGTGCCTACAGCTGTCTATGAGGAGAACGTCACCAGAGTATTAGCTATTCACAAAGAAGGCACAGTTGTTGGTTAACTAGAGTCTACAGCCATAGCAGCTCTGTGACCCTGCGTTCTTGTGCTGTCGGAATAATTGGAAAAATAAGTTTCCGACCTTAACCCTAATCCTAGGCCCTTCAGGTCGGAACAATAACTGCAGAAATGTTGGTACCTGGAAACAGATACGGACGTGTTGTTTCAATGCTCTGGGCAGTAAAGTACATCTTCTTTGTGTCGTCCATGCTGTTTCCATATTACAGCTTCAAAGCTCATGAACACACCAAAGTTGGAAGAACAACTTTGCAGCTCAGGAAGTTGGACCATCATTGGAGCACATGGAGATATTGGACGAGAGAACGTTTGGCAGGTATAATGTTTATCATGTTCACTATCTTAGTTGTCGCATGTCATCCTGCTTACAGTTGCTATTTAGCACCGCAGACAAACCACAGCAGAGGCTGATGGGAAAGTCATTAGCTTTGCAGGTACAGTGGGGGAAATAAGTATTAAACACAGCAATATTTTGTCCAGTAAATGTATTTCCAATGAGCCTATTCAAGTGAAATTTGCACCAGACGTTGGTATTAACTCAAACAATCCAGAAAAAAAATCTGAAGATCAAAGTCCATATGTAAAA
>JAVQJV010097197.1:0-12884 GCA_036024995.1 Gadopsis bispinosus
ATCGGGTTGGACCACCTTTTGCCTTCAGAACTGCCTTAATTCTTCGTGGCATAGACTCAACAAGGTGCTGGAAACAGTCCTCAGAGATTTTGGTCCATATTGACATGATAGCATCACTCCATCCATGATGCAAAATCTCTCGTTCCACCACATCCCAAAGGTGCTCTATTGGATTGAGATCTGGTGACTGTGGAGGCCCTTTGAATACAGTGAACTCATTGTCATGTTCAACAAACCAGTTTGAGATGATTTGAGAATTTGTGACATGGCACAATATCCTGCTGGAAGTAGTAGTCAGAAGATGGTTACACTGCAGTTATAAAGGGATAGACGTGGTCAGCAGCAATACTCAGGTAGGCTGTGGCGTTTAAACGATGCTCAATTGGTATTAAGGGGCCCAAAGTATGCCAAGAAAACATCCCCCACACTATTACACCACCACCAGCCTTTCTATCATCTCGAACCAGTCTTTTGACTTGCGTTTACCCTAGCCGTCAATAGTGAAGGGAAGTTTAAAGACAACAGGAAACGGACCAAATATCAAATCAATTCTGTGGTTCGAACTGATGACTCTGTAGAAAGTGGAATGGTTTTCTTGTTGGAGCTTCACTTTCATATTCGCTGTCTCACATTTTCAGAATTGTGCAGGTCTTCCAGCCCTGATCATCCAGTGAGAGTTCACACCTGAGTGCTACGCAGAGGAATGGCGTGTTTAGGTTATGTGCTGTCTTCCTCTCTGTAGTCAGCACAAGAGTTATCATACGGGTTCATTCAATACAACTAACTCTCTAAGATTTTACAACATCCATGTCATGATCATCATTTGTGTTGCCTGTTGAGTTTCTATAGCTTATGAATGTAATGCTATGTGGCAGCTGAAGGGTAAAGCTCTGCTGTCAGACTTTCACTTCAGCACATGAAACCACCAAGAGAGATTCACAGATCACTCTGCCATTTGCTTTTAAAAGTAGAGTGTAGACCCCTTGCATTAATTGGTTTTTGATTGTCAGCACATAGGATTTACCTCTAAAATGGCATGATCCTTACCTTTTCAGTCTGGTTAGTCTAGTCTTGTTAGGAGAAGCATTATTCATATCTAACATAATTTCTTTGGCTCTATGTGTCTTGCAGTAATTCAGTCCCTCATTGCGCTAGTGAACGACCCCCAGCCGGAGCATCCCCTGAGGGCAGACCTAGCAGAAGAATACTCAAAGGACCGTAAAAAATTCTTGAAGAACGCTGAAGAGTTTACAAAGAAACACGGCGAAAAGCGGCCAATGGACTGATCACCTGACGAGCGTGTAGCCCTCTCTCTGTCTCTTTCTCCCCCTTTCCTCCTATCTCACCTGCCCGACCAAATACTGATCTTCCTCTCGCCTCCCTGCTCTCCCCCACACTTTACGACCTTCCTCACTCACACTCCCCCTCCCTCCTCCCCCACACCAGTCCTCCCTGCAGCCCAGGAGCCGCCAAGCTGAAGCCAGGCAGCCTCTGCTTCAGCTTCTTTCCCCATCCAGGACTCTCTGTGGATCAGACAGCTTCCTCCTCTTCCTACTGCTCCTCCTCGTCCTCAGCCAGAAATCTCCAGGCCATTTCTATCTTTCTACTCTTTTCTTAATGTGAAAAATGGAAAAAGATGCTAAGAGAACATGATGTTCAGATGAGGAGGTAGATGGAAATACTCAGTAATGTGTTCACTTTCTGTTTCTGGCCTTTCCTCTATATAAACAACTCTTGTGTAAAATAGATCTCACTTAGACATGATTTTTCCAAAGTATTTTATTTTTTGCAGAGCAGAAAAACTGGTTGAATCCTCCTTTTTTTTTTGGCCCCATCATCAATCATTTTTTTAAATTAAAACACAAAGGTGACCGAAGAGAAGCTGTAGCGTAGACCTGGAGGTGCTGACCCTTTTACTGTCCTCCACTGCTTCTAGACTGCACTGTACTCTTTGGGACAATCCCTCTCACACCTCCTTCCCCACAGTTTGTAACCCACTGAGCAGAAACAAGCCATGGCAGGCCATACATGAGTTGAAATGCTATTGCTGAAAATGCTCCAGGAGATTCTTGAGTGTTAGAGTAAAAACAGTTGGTGTCCAAACACTCCAAATATGCAGTTGTCATCAGCAGGCACTTTGATGAAGCAAAAGACAAATTGAACAGCACTGTCCCCCCATTTGCTCACTGTGCTTTCATGGGTTTTTGCAACACTCTGACCATGCTGTTAAAACCGTTTTCTGTTTGACAAATGGCTATTGTGATTTTCCTTTTTAATGATAATTTGATTTCTCCACTTTAAATGTTTTTGATTGGCACTTGATATATAACATTGGTAATGTGGGAAGAACCTGTTTGGTTCATTTGAATCTTCCACACGTCTCCTCTCCCACTGTTGGGCACCCTAGTATAACCACCTATCATACTAGAACCAGAGCCCTTAACCACTGAGATGTATTCTCAGTAGCAGATCGCCTGTCAGCTGCCCAGCTGAAAGGGGCCTAACTTGTCGGGAGGGGGGAAGGAGAAGCTGGAGAAGGATGCACTCAGCTGGAATGAACCTCAGCTCCTGGAGACAGTCCTAGAAACAAGCACCTTGAAGGCAGCTGGGAGAGGGCTGGCTGTCCAGGGATGTGTCGGGACATGGAAAGGGACTGCAGTGGCCAAAAAAACCCACTATGTAACAACTGTTTGATCTGGTCCCAATATTGTTTCATAATAAAGATGGCTAACCATTTGGCCTCACTGTCTGCCTGGTAGTCAAGTGGATGTTGCATGTGTTTGGCTTTTGATGAATAGACAGAGGAGCAGAATGACTCCAAAGCCATCAATAGTACATGATAGACAATTTGGGTGAAATCAACGTCAAGTGAATTTAATGATACAGCTGACTTTGTTAAATAGATAAAAGGTGAGGATAAGTTCTGGATTAATCCGACAGAAGCATTCTTCCAGCATGGAATAGCTGTAGGAAAACATTACTGATGACTTTGCAGTGGTCAGAAAAGAAAAAGTAACAATGTAAAAATACTTAATTCCTAAGTTAAGTACAGACGTTTTCAAAGCAAAATGAGTTATGAGCCCCAGTGAGATTGATATTCTGTATTATTGGAAAGTTAATGCTAATGCGTTGATGTGCAAGAGGCATTATACTTATCGTTGCTGGTGGCGGTGAATGGAATCTTATCTAATTTATATTCTGTTGTATATTTAAATTAAATAATTAAAAGTTCACCATTTTGTTTATGAAATTAAAATTGCAAAGTAACCCAAAACTACAAATGTGTGAGAAATGGAGTAAAAAGTACAATATTTCCCCCTTTAATGTAATAAAGTGGAAGTGATAAAGTATCAAAATACTCTACTGTAAAGTTCCTTAAGTGCTTCAGTAAATGCACTTATTTGCTTTCAACCAGTAGATCTTATCACTGTGTCATGTTTGCTCATTGTGCACTGTGGGATTACTGTGGCTGTCTGTCAGGTGTGTTACAACGCTGGCTAGTCCACCGTTAACATTTAATACAAAATATTTGGATTGCATCTTCATCAAACTGAATAATGGGATTGACTAGACTGATCCTCCACCAGTGGTGGAAGAGGATACTCTGTTTAGTAAAAGGATTATTACCACAAGGAAAAATACTCTAAAATGTACTTAAGTATCAAAAGATAAAGTACTCATTATGCAGCATAATGGCCCTGGTAATTTTTAGAGTATCATTGATTATTACTAATAATTGTTCATTTTAATCTTGTACAATTTTCCATGTACTGGGTAGCTTATTCCATAACAATGCAACATGTCACATTTTAATAATTACATAATAACTATTTATATAGCACCTTTTAAAAACAGTTTTACAAAGTGCTTTGACAGACAAAGCAAATGATAGTGAAAGAAATGCAGTGGAATGTCAGTATCTCCCTCTGCAATGTAGTGGAGTAGAAGTGCAACACTGCATCAAATTAAAGTACTCAAGTAAAGTAGAAGTGACTTAAGTACAATGCTTGAATAAATGTACTATTATTTTCCACCATTGCCCTCCACTCCAATGCCATGAGGGATCATTGTGAACGGTGATTGGTGTGTGTGGCTGTCTACACTGTCCCGACAGGCCGAGTGAAGTGACCTGTTAAAATGTATGGTGATTTTCTGAATATCGCTTAATGAGACATGTTCTGTTCCCTCTCCAAGATTGCAACATCCATTGGCGTATGTACTTGTGCAACTGAAAGAACAAATCGGAGGGGTACAGCGCATTTTGTACTCTGAAAGGTACAACTCTTCCTAATTTTCTCTTTGTGTGCTGATGCTCCCTGTGATGGATTACTTTATTTAAGACTAAAGTTATTGCAAATCAGTTTACATGCTTTAGTTCAGTGATACTCATCTTCTGCCATTCTGGTCGACTGGTTTGATTTTTTGGTAAATCCAAAATTTACAAATAAGCTTCCTGGTTTTTGTGACATTTGTATGCCGACTACAAAACAGAGGAATTAATTATGATGATTCAGTGCACAGACTGAGTGGGACTGCTTAATTTGTCATGAAATAACGAAGGAACAGGCTGCACCTGGCCATGAAACTGCTTGTCAGTCGATTGTCCAATTACTTTTGAGCCCCTGAAAATGGGGGACTTTTTATGAAAATAGCTGTAATTCTTAAAAGTCTACTATTCAGTCACATCGTGGTTGCTTCATTTCAAATCCATTGTACAGAGGCAAAAATACAAAGCTTGTGTCACTATCCAAATACTTATGGACCAAACTATATATTGTCAGTACTTCAGACACCCCCAAAATTTCACAAATCATGTTTTCAGGGGAGCTCATGTCTTATTAAGAGGAGCCAAGCTCCCCTGTAGTTCACACCATGCTTTGGGAAATGTTAGTGGTGAAGCCATTGAATGTATCAATGCAATAAAAGAAGTTGCACTGAACAGTGTGTTTGAAAAGCTCAACATGCTAATACATACTGTAATATCTTATGATCAACAACACTATGTAATATCTTATGATCAACAACACTACAATTGTTTACATGAATAAAACATCCTAACCCTAATAAAGTACGGGCCATCAACAGCAGGTGCATTTTGTCTGTATTCAAGACTTTGCTCTGTTCTTAAATACAGTTGCATGTAGTGAAGTGTAGAGCACTTCTGCTCTAGGCCACTTACTACAGCATTCCTTTTAATTTGGATCTTATTCATAACAGTAACAGAGGGTGCAAGGTCAGTCTAGAGGCTCAGTGAAGCAACAGTCCACCATTGAACCTCATCTTGCTGGGTAATTTGTCTTGCAATGACCTAAATGATTACTATGTGTAGTATGAGCAGGGTCTGTCCCATACAGTGGTGAAATGTAACTAAGTACATTTACTCAAATGCTGCATTCATTCATTCGATCGTATTGAGTTGCAATAAGGCGCATACCACATACATGCAGCATCCCTGTTTTGACATGGACATTAAGGATAAAGGAAGACATTGCATCTGGTACTTGTTATTGGCCTTATGGGAAATTAAAATGTTGGGAAAAATAACCTGTTTCTGGTCGATTAGAGAGAGAGAGAGAGAGAGAGAGAGAGCGAAACAGCAGACATCAGTTTCACATAATTTATTAGCTCACACTGTTGGCTTAGCAAGCTGTCCATCTGTGACTGTTGGTCAAATCAAATATAGCAATGCAGAAAGAAGATACCCGGACAATAGCTATAAATATTACGTGCACACTGTACTGTTACAGGTGACTTCAAATATGAATGCTACAATAACATTACACAGGTGATTAGATGTTCAGTGCTACTTGTACTACACAGACCTGAGATCACTGGAAGTCATCCCTCCACCCTCTTACATAAAGAACACTATGGCTTGATTAACCTGTTAGGGGACCCCAATTACCCCATCCCTCCACTAGTTTACAATGTGCAAAGTTTACGACCTGACCCCTGCGGTGTGCTCCTTTGATTAAATGCATGTACCCACAAAACTGAAATGATTATAATGAAGGTCTTAAAACTAGGTTATGACTTAATGGAAAACTAAAGTGTATTACAACATGGGTCTTATTTTTTTTAAATTTATCAGTAATAATAACATATTGTAATGACCAAGTTAAAGCTGACACGTGGGAACACAGTGACTTCACGTTTATCCAGACGATATAAACCATTTAATTTGGAGGCCATGATGAAAGTGAGAACAGTTAAAATGTTAACAATCCCTCATTGTGCAGGAAAACTACAGTAAGTTCTGTAGGTCAGCAGGAAGCAGGAAGTGGGTGTTTAAACTGACAACAGACAGTTTAGATAATAATTTTACTCGTCAGCTTTGATTTCTCTTCTGGATGAGCTCGTTTGTTTCCAACCTGTCTGCCTGTTTAGTGACGTCACCGGTGTTCCCTGGCATCAGCTATTATTAACTTGTAGTAACTAACGCTGTACTTGGTGAGTACAGTGTATGATGATGAACAAATCTCAATTTAAAAACCCAGTACTGTGGACAGTACTCTAAAGCAGCACCTAGCATTGCTTCCGGAAAAAGACAAACTTTACCTCAAACATTTCTGTCAAAACACCTCGACACATCTTCAAACAATTTAAGGGAAACATCCAAGGGGAGCCTGACGTTCCTGTTTGTGTGAGTAAGTGTGAAGAGGCTGTGGCAGCAAGGGTCTTCATCCTTTCTCCTGAAGACTGGATTTAAGTCCTTTGTGATTTTAACAAAGTTAATGATTTATTTATTAGTTTAGCGTTCAAAAATCTACAGCTTTCCTAACATTTTAGCAGCGTGGCAGTGCACATGGTTCTATGCTTTGAGCAACCGTTTGTGCTATTGATACATTCAAGTCTGGACTAAAGACAGAGACAACTCCATCCTCCACCTGCTTCTGCTGGGTTGGTGACCATTAACCTCTCACTGCCTTGGCCTTATGGGAAATGGTGTACATTAAAGGCCAATAAACATGAAATACTGAAATAAACAACAATATATCCTTTCTACACATGTAGAGTGACCCACATTGCACGTTGTTACTCGGAGTTGTGTTGTAAAGCAGTTTTACAGTAATTTGTGTTACTACAAATGTGCTGTTACTCTAAATTCTGCTTTTTTTAAACTTCTGGAACAGAACCTGGGAAGTTGGGTGTTACTTTGGCTCTCTGCAGTGCACATTTATGTTGGTCTTTTAGACAGCAGTAGGTCTTTGAAGGCACAGAGCTGCACTCTCTCCTGGCTGTACAGGGCCAGCAGGGACGGGTCTCTGAGCACGCTCAGCTCATGCTGTCTGTCAGCTGACTGGGAGAAGTCATCGGGGCCCTCTCCACAGCCTCCTTTCTGTGGGTGACTGGGGTAACCTGGGTGGACCATGAGCTCTGCTGTCACCACAGGCTGATTAGAGTCAGATTCACTGCAGGAGGTAGTGTCTGAAGGCCCTACAGCCAAGGCGTGGCTGAGGGCCCTCTGCATGTTGGGGACAGACATGTTCTGGCCCATGGTGGTCAGTCCCAGGTACACATCTGGCCACCTGTGGACATGGAAAAGGTTGAATCCCTGGCTAGTGTTTGTCACTCATCGATCATGACGGATTCTGCAGAGAATCAATCCATCCATTCCCTACAGCTCCTTTAACCCTCATTTCAGACTAGAGAAACCTCTGTGAAAACAACCCCCCCAGCAGACCTGATTCCATAGCGTGTGAAGACAGGGATGGAGTCCAAAGCGTCCTTCTCCACCTGTGTGTAGAAGGTTTGGAGGTGTGCTGGCAGCCATGGGCAATTGTGTAATCCCGGCTCCACTGGAACACGAGTATATGGAATCCTGAGGTCTGACAGGACCTGTGCAAACACCTCTCGCACCTCTGTAACACACAGAACAACATCAATACTTTCACCTCCCTGTCAGTTCTGTCTGTCAATAGTAAAAGGAGTTAGTGCTTCTTTAACCTCACTATGTTTTAATGAGAGCAATGTAGCAATAACCGGCCTACGCCAGGAGGAGCTGGTGGTGTCTGTATTCCACACAAGTCCTAGACACCATGTAGCACACAATTCAGTTTCAATTCAGTTTTATTTAGATAGCACCGTATCATAACAAAGTAATCTCATAGCACTTCTTCATATAGAGCAGGTCTAGACGGACTCTTTACATACAGAGACCCAACACTTCCCACCATGAGCAGCACTAGGAAACAGTGGCAAGGAACAACTCCCTTTTAACAGGCAGAAACCTCGAGCAGAACCAGATCCAGGCTCTGGGTGGGCGGTCATCTGCCTCGACCGGTATACACCGATCAGCCATACATTACTGAGCACTGACTGGTGAAGTGAAGAACACTAATTATCTCATTACAATGGCACCTGTGAGGGGGGGGGGGGGGCATATATGAGGCAGCAAGTGAACATTCTGTCCTCAAAGTTGATGTGTTGAAGTATGAGAAATGGTCAAGTGGAAGGATGTGAGCGACTTTGACGAGAACCAAACTGTGATGGCTAGATGACTGGGTCAGAGCATCTCCAACACTGCAGCTCTTGTGGGGTGTTCCAGTGGTCAGTACCTACCAAAAGTGGTCCATGGAAGGAAAACCGCTGAACCGACAACCGTAAATGTCAAACTAATGTACTTTTCGAAAGCAAAATGTTTCTCTAAGGACTAAATTATTTCGGTTCACAAGCTGTGGAACATCAGTGTCCATCAACAGCATAATAAAAATATAAAAGCTAATAAAATAAAAAAGCTAATTTAGTCTGCATACTTAGTCTGACTTCTTTGCATTTAGGCTTTTTGAGTGTTTTAGTATGACAACAAGACAGACTCAAAACTCAGTAAGTGTGTAATAGAACAGAAGTGGGACAGAGCAGTGAATTCCGGGTATTGTAGGACAGGCTCAATTTGTGACAGATCTCATACATAGGAGCACGAAGTCCCAGACTTGGACAGCACTCATCAAGTTGTAATCTATCTTGTCCTCTGGGACGATCAAAATAAATGTTCTTAAATATTTAATGTTAACTATTTGGGCATTCTTTTATTTGTTACTTATGTTACCAATTGAGAAATGTGTAGCAATGTACAATAGCATTACCTGGCAGTATGTGGACATGTTGGTGTCCATCCATGTGGTGGGGCAGGTGACCTGTCAGTTCCCTGAACAGCCTGACCTGGGCTCTCAACTCCAGCTCCACCTGGGAAGGAAAAACACACCTGGAGGTTACTGCAATGGAGAAACGTGGCGTCCTCTTCTTCTCGTGGTTGCTGCATATTACTTTGCTAGCAGTGCGTAACCAAACTACTGTCGATGACTTCCGCTTCAGGAAACTATGCAACACAGCAGTCATCATGTGACAGTTCTACTCTTATGCTAAATGACTCAACATAAACATGCTCTCACCACACATGCAACTATGTTACACATTTTGTTACATGTTACTAACTCGACCGCTTCCTACGGAGCCCCTCTGGGGTCATATGGTAAAAAAATAAAACCTCTATATGTAATCCATGCGCTCGGTTTTGTAATCTGTGCTCTTGGATTCGCAATCTGTGCGCTTGGTTTGCATTTTTTTCTACATAGCAGCAAATGGAGACAGACATTAACAGACAGTAAAGGAAGTGACTTTTACTAACAATGACTCTGATGAGGCTACAGATATAAATACAACCCAGTTCCTAGGGCTGACGTATGGCTAGCAGACATGAAACCTCCAACACAGTGCCAATTTCATCTAGCTCAATTTGTCCACCTGATAATGGACCCATAACCTTTCTGTGGATGGTGGCTCTGGTGGCGCGCTGACATTTTTGCAGTTTCATTTGAGGTAATTTGGTAACAGTCTAGCAAACTGGAACATCTAATGTGTCCAAATGGTTTTATGCATTTCACCCATCTTTAGAATGATGCATTGAAAAAACGGAATCAAACATTCTGAATAGGAACGCATGTCATATCAGTGGCCAATATATTAGTGGCCGACAAGTAGGAAAATTGTATTGTTGTTATTGTTCTGATAATGGATTTTCAGTTGATAATTACGTTTGATAATGCACACACACACAGACACACACACACACACGAGGAAAAGAAACAAACATCAGGTTATATTTTACTCAAGCTAACGCCACAATGCTCGGTATCCAAAAGTGCAATAAAATCTGCCTGTAGCGAGACGTGCATCACTGTCATAAACTTTTGTCCCCTCTTCATCCACAGTATGTTTAACACAGACATAAGGAGCTTGTTACGCTAACAGAATAGTTAATGAACAAGCTGAAATCTAATGCTAAGTACATGTAACAGTTAAACCTAACAGGCTACGGATCTGAAGATGAGTTTTGTGCACTGAGAGTCTTTAGACTTTGAGGCTGAGACTGACCAGAAATTCAGTGCATCTTTAATTTGGAATAATATCTTAATTATTAATGACGCACCTTAACCCGGCCTCCACCCCTAACCCACACACTTTAATTTGACTGGATGTCTGTCTTGAACATCATTCTTATTTTATAGCACTGTATATTATAATCTGATATCAGGTGTCAAATGTACATCACGAATAGGTGCTCAAATGAGGAGAATGTCCAAGAACCATTAAAAGGCCTTTGTCCTGCAGACTCGCTCCTTAGGCCTTATTCAGACCAAATCAGGTGTTGCGGTGATTAGCGCAGGGCTTGTGTGACGGTGAGGGAGTGTCACTACATGGCCGTGCTGATTGTAGCGACACAGCGCCAAGCGACGATTAACGTCTTTGCACTCCCTGGTGGCAGGGATGAACAGGTGATGTACAGATCAGTCAGTCTCTCTTCCATCTGCACAGTTGCTCGGTAAACAGCAGAATGCTACAATGCTACATGGTAAACAAGGTTCTTCTTCACCTGAGCATCTGCAGGTCTGATAGTCGCTGTGATTGGCCACCGCAGTGCGATGCCAGTTGCATTTATCCAAAAGTTGCATATACCAGTATAAACGTCTTTGGATAGTTTATGGTGTGTTTGCAGATTCTACTGAATTTACTTGGTACTTTTTTATTTATTGTATTAATTATGTTGCATTTCTTTGACAATAAACATGAACACATTTTTCACCCCAATCTATTAACAGGTCTATGAGCTCATTAATACATGCATAGAATATGACTAGATGAGTTCAAGCCAATCACAAACTGCACTTTGGAGCAGCGTACCTGTTTCATGCTGAGCTGACCGCTCTCCAGGGCCCGACGGAAGCCCATCTTCCCATGGAAGAAGCCGTGCTGGTTTATCAGCGTGGAGGCCTGCTGGAGGCTCTGACACACTGGAATGCCCTCTGACAGGTTGGCATGGAGACCGATGGGGATGTTGTGCCTGACAAAAAAAAAGAGAAACTTCTGTCATATTATGTGATGTTGGCTGAAATGTCTTTAAAGCCCCTGTGTGGTCAGTGAAAGACCCTTGCAACTGCCTCAAACAACTCAACAACATAGTAATGCTTTAACAAGCAGCTACTGTAGCAACAATTTAATTACCTCACACACCTTTCTTTGTTTATTCAATCTATTAATAATATACCAGTTATTGTTTCCTGGAAGCAGGGCTTTAAATATAAGTGCAACACCTAATTAATTGTTTTCCTTTCTTTGGCTGTGTGCCCCAGTCTGGACCCGCTTTTTCTATAATTGACAGGTAATTCAGTTGTTTACCCCTGGTGCAAAATGGCAACGTACAATCAAAGCTTTGCTCCTTTCATTCAGGCTTTAGATGGCTAAAACAAACAACCAATGGACAGAGGGCCAGGTACATCACCACTCACTGTTTTTAGCATGTGATTTACATATACAGCATACGGTCAGCACCCACACTACCTTTTAGCCAGATCTGCTGCCTCTTTGGCAGCAGAGGCATTAACCAGCAGTGACACATTGGAAATGCCTCCAGCCAGGAAGCAGTCCACAATCCCCTGGTTCCTCCTGGGACAGTAGCCGAAATCATCTCCCGTCACCACCAGCATCATTCTGGGCTGTGGCATTATTGATGGCCTCTGTCGAGGACACACAGGACACAGATTAACACTCACCATGAGGGCAGGCAGCTATGGCTCAGCAGGTAGAGTGCTTCAATCCGCAGTCCTTCCTGTCTGTCCACAAGTGTCCCTGAGAAAGACACTGAAGCCCAAACTGCTCCTGAATGGTCATGGCAGCTCGCCGCTATCAGTGTGTGACTGTGTGTGAATGTGTGCGCTATATGAATGCAGTCCAATCACCATTGCATTCATTACTACAGGAAACAGCATACAGCCAGTGCGACACACACATCCAACAATCAACATTTCAGCCACAGTAGCTAGTCCACACCTTATTCTTTGTTCTAATCAGCTGTTTCTAACTGTGAACTCTCAACCCTCATGCGTTTCTTACTTGCACATGAACGAAATGCAAACTTTTTAGATCCTTCCCCCACGGCCAACTGGATCATTACAAAGGTAATACAGAACTCTGGCTGAAATAGAACCATGCACGGTGTTTTAACTGGCTTGAATTCGCTGTGTGATACATGATTGCTACAGCTTGGCAGATATTTCATGACTTCTCAAAGTAATTAGGTGAATAGGCTGGATTCTAAAGTAGCTCGTCACTACCTTCTATTCACCAGCCCACGCCGGTGTTTGCGTGTGCACAGGGAACCGGCGTTTGGAAAACAAATAATGACATATTGGCTGGCCAAACACAAAGCTATCTGCTAAGTTTAACAGAATGTGTAAACACAGTCTTAGCTTCCCCCAAGCAAATATGCAGCAATGCCTTAGCTACTATTTGGAAGAAATAAGGAACCACTTAAGCAGCCTCTTAGCAATAATTGTGACTTACTCAGTGGTGGAATGTAACTATGTACATTTACTCAAGTACTGTAC
>JAVQJV010097198.1:0-49852 GCA_036024995.1 Gadopsis bispinosus
TGTGTTACCAATGTTCTGTCAAACTATTTAAATAATAATAATAATAAGAACAGTAATAAAACAAGTGCAAATACTGCGCGATAAAACCAAGCAATCAAAAGTATAACTAACGCCAATATAACAGGATAGATATATATATATAAGATAGCTTTAAAACAAAGGAAGGCATAAGAGCAGTAAAATATGTAAAAGGACAGAAACAAAACAAAGTTAGAGCGACCGTATTCAGGCATTGCGGAATAAATACGTTTTCAGGTGTCGTTTAAAAAGTGTTGACAGACCTTTCATCTCTTCTGGCCTTGGGGAGGGTGCATAGTTGAAAAATGGCTGAGATGCCCATTTTCTTATCTGTGTGATTGTTTGCATTTAAAAATCAGCAGCAGAGGATCCAAGAGGCCGTGAAGGATTATAAAACGGCAGAAGGTCTGTAACGTAGGCCGGGCCCAAACCATTAAGGGTCTCGTAAACATTTCAAATCAATCCTGAAAGACACTGTGGATTTCTCCATCCTCAATGAATTTTTGCAATAAAGTACAGATTATTATGTATGTAAATGTACAGCTTTTACCGTGTTTACTACTCACAGCGGTGAACGTTACGGTGGTTAAAGCACATTTGTTACAGGCAGAAATTGCATCGACTTTTCTGAGCATGGTGCAAAACTACATGGCAGCAAACAGCTCTGGCTGTGACTGTAGTATCGCTCGAATGTATAGATTTTAGGGGTGTGCTATGTTACTGCAGCATTTCAGCACCTAACAGCTCGCAGACAACTTAAGCTTCCGTCAAGTTCGCCTTTGCCCTTGTGGTGCTTAAATCCAAAATGTACATGAACATCTGCTGCAGGTTTGAGGACTCGCACACCAACTGTTAGTTCTCAAAGGAGTCAAGGAGAGGCCTGTCCTTGATAAATGGAGAATATATTCTTTCCTTAAAGGAAAAAACTAAATAGAAATCCACATCTGGATTTCCATAGAAAGAAAGAAAACGACTTTGTCGTCGTACTGCTGTACACAACGAAATTGCGATGGCACTCCCTGAAAGGTATTGAACGTCTGCACAAAACTGGATATTCAAAATGCCTATCGCCTGTTTCAGAAAAACATCAGTTTAACCGTAGTTAGTACCTGCACGTCATTTGTGAAAAGTGACTCCCTGCTGCTTCTGCTATCAGTTGGCCTGTCAGACCGGTTTGACAGCACAAGCTTAAATCCCACACCTTGTCAGTAGCAGGTAGCACACTTACTCAAGTGCTGTACGCCGAACGTGGTACCAGTACTGTTTGGTTGTGAAAGGGGTTTTCAGAGTTTGACACTGTGCCCTGTGTGTGTTGTTTTAATCTGTCCTCTTTAGTCATTCATCCGTGGATGTGTTGACATGTAGCATAGCTTTTAAGCTGATTTCAGCACAGTCGTATGGGAACATGGAGTTACACGTTCTAATTTAGCTCAAATCCCAGATACTAAGGCCTGGTAACCTGTCAAGAAAGTTACTTAGAAATAAACCTCACCTTTTATATTCCAGTCACACCACCATCTGCAATTCAGTGCTCTGGTAATTTTTTGGCACGGTGTTAAACATGTCCGTTGATTAAAACAAGAGCGCAATAGAATGTAGATGGAGGCTTACTTGCTGTCTTGCAGCAGTAGCCATCTCATATTAACGTATGACAACTTGGATTCATCCTCCAGCAGGCAGTTGACCCGAGCTGTTTTTCAAATAAATTCTGAGGCATTAGGTGAGACTTTGTTAACCTCCCAGTTCATCTCAGCATGTGCTCCCGATTGCTCCGTGCCCGCACAGAGCCGAGGCAAAGCAGATGAGTGGATCTAATTGTGGCTCTGCTGAGAACCGCCACATTTATTTAGTTCATCTCTTGTTTATTCCCCAGGGCAAGTCCTTAATGCCCCCCCCCCCCAGCAACCAAATGTGACTGGTGGCTGGCAGCTAGAATATGGCCTTGACACCTTGATGCTGGTGCTGTTGATAAGGCAGGTTTTCGTCTGGGTAGTGACACAGCCATCTGCAGATTTCCTGAGATGCTATCCGTCTCAAGGTGAGATATGTACCCCTCTGCTGCCAAGTCAAGGTCAACCTCATTGGTTGATGGAGGAGGATGTGAGCTGTTTCGGAAGGAGGCGATGCTCCTTGTCCGAACCTGCCAGCGAGCTTCGCAGTCCAGCTGGACTGAGCGGAGCTGTCTGCTGGGTCTCTGTGTGCAGTAATCAGCTGCACTGGGAATCCAAGGTGCAGTCTCCTTCCAGGTACATGATTGATGCATGATCATCTCCATGATTGATGTAATTAGTCACAGAGGGAAGATATCTAGTGTAATTACCACTGCAGTGTGAAACTGAACTTGGGATCCGTTTCTTGAGTCCTCAAAGTGAAAAACAGCACGTAACTCCGTGTTTCACAGTCGCACAGGAAAGAACTGAGTTCACAATACATGATCCTGATATTGTGTCGACCCCTTGCACGGAAAAATACACTGAAATACATATTTTCTTTCTTTAGATAAATGCAAAGTGTGCCCCGGGATTGTGGATTGAAACATAATTTGCAGTTTTTTAAAGAGTTAGAAAAAACACAGTGTGCCAGAGCCTGGCGCATGATGGATGTGTCACTCGGCTTATTTGACGAGTTAATTGAAAGCTGCACTCTGTCCTCTGCTAGATTAAGTGCCGCAAATGACGGGTTACTGTCAATGAACGGGACAAATGCACCCGCCGTTCACTTAACTGGAAAATCAGTGTTCAGAGTTGCAAAGGAAATTGTTCCATCTCAAGAAAGCCGTTCACATAATCCTGTCATGTGCTCCATTTGCTTAATTTGATTCACATGTAACTAATTCATTATAAGGCAAAACAGCCTGCAGATATCTGCTGTTGACTCTGAACATTCTGTATCAAATTGGAAGTAAATTATTAAACGTGGTCATTTTCTGTGGAGAGTCCAGAGAACATAGAATACTGGCTGCAAATATTGAGCAAAGCAGAAAATCTACCTAGCGGCATATAAATTACAAAAAGATGTCAAGATGTAGTATTTTTCTGCCTACAGGAGTTGCTGATGTTTCTTTCTCTTGTTTCCTTGACTGCTTCTGAAGTCAATTTAGTACATGGTCCCCCAAGAGCAGGTATAAGGAGCCTCCCATGGAGACTGACAGACTTCCGATAGCCAGCCGTTATAGAAACCCATTACAGCCGTCAGTCTGGCACTGGCGAAATCCATTATATGGTCACCAAGATCAATCCATAAGGTAGCTTTTTTGATGTCTGCATTTGAAGCAGCCCAGGGTGATGGATGATTTTAGCCTCCGGTTTTCAGGAACCTGTTTGAAATTCTGCCTCTTTCTGAGATTGGCCAGTCAATATGTTCTCCGAAGCCACAGCTCCACGTCGGCGGGCCTAGGTGGAGGTGTGAGTGCAGTGCTACTGTGAGAAAAGAACTGGGAACCACTGGAAGAAGGTTTCCCGAGGTTCTGGAGGTGGCGAACGCTTTTATGGTCCACGATTCCTCAACAGACAAAACACTGTCCCCTCATTGAACAACTCCATTACACATTGCACTCTCAAGATATAAACATGTTTTCGTCCGCGGAATGTATTGACACGACATGATAGATTGCCAATGAAAGTCTGCCATCCATCAAGCTCATACAAGCCTGTGTTGCTGTGGGGAACAAGTGCACTGACTATATTTCTCACGGTTTAAATGAGCATGCTCATTGGAGGCAGCGCGGGTCATTAGTTTTATCAAATACACTTCCGCAAGTCTCCCGTGCTATTTTTAGCTTAATACATTTTAATGTAGTAAAAGGTAATTCACATACGCCCCTGGTAATATAGTTGAGCAGTGATGTTGACTCTTCTGACTTAATGCGCCGCCACACTCCATACAGGCGCACTGAGAATCCTTCTTGCCTCTCAACGTAAAAACGTAAAATCAGACATGGCCTGTTAGTTCAATGCCTGACATTATCCGATGACTTCACATTGTTCAACAACCTAGGAAGACACCTTTTTCAAAAATCATTGTCTGCAGTAACTACAGGGAATTGCTCACTGGAGATGACCAAGAATTCAGCGAACATCGCCTGACCGTTTTAATGGCTTTTCGCGAGAGTTGCCGTGCACCATAATCATTAACATTGAAAGTGGAGTGTGGAAAGCCTATCAGCTACCAGAGTGGACCCCGGTCCTTGTGCGATGTGCGTTGCCGTGCAGCAAACAACCGGTGTGGCTCTGGCTGCACTCTGTCTAATGACCCTACGCAAATGAGCTAATGGGGATCCAGCATGATACCTCTGTCCTACCTCCCGGCTTTATCGTCCATGGCTAATTGTCGCAAGCCTAATGACCACCTAAATGAGCGAAATAGAATCCGGACATGCGTATGCTCAGGCAGAGTGGAATGGTGGGGATGGTGTGGTAGAACACGTGGACCATAGGCAAATGGGTGTCATGCGATACTGCCAATTGGTCTGTGCTGTTTGGTTAGCCTGTCAAGCATCCATTTGACACAAAGTGAATCCCAGTTTGATTATTTCCACCCCAGTGCCACGACGAGGCCAATCTTGATGTTGTATTTCTCACTAGACAGCACCTTTCCTCGCATATTTCCAGCAGGACCGCACTGAACCGGAACCTGTTGCTATATTCAGTTTGCAGAGCTGGTCAGCCACAATCTCCAAAGCAATATCAGTTATTTGTATTTGTGTGTGGTCCCTGTCCCATTTTCTGGCACGCTGAACCAGAACTGAACCAATATGGTCCATTGCCAGGTGCCACCCAGTGTTTTCTTTTACTTGAGCATAATTCGATATGGTGCTATTCATCAGAGTTCATTCTTTCTCAGATCAGTGGGATCTATCAGAGATTTCTTCTTCACCGTATTTCATACTTCGGCGCGCCGGGGGTGGCAAATGAGGATAATGTGCAATATTGCAAAAAGAATTGGTTACACCTGGCTTATCAAGACCACCGCACACAGAGCGAGATGCTGTGATCGAAATAATAATCACACTTCACTTTGAGAACAGTCAAAGGTATTGTTTTCCCTGAGGTACACCCCCAAGGTTATTATTAGCTGGACGCCAGCTTTTTGTACATTTCCAAATTACACGGCCACATGCAGCCACATCCTGGTTTATTGTCAGTGTAGTGCTAACCATATTAAAGAAACATTTGACTTGCACCATCCTTTAGACATAATTACACTCATTAAGCACTTTTGATACAATGCACACACACAGAGAGAGAAATAAGAAATGAGAAGGTGCAGACAAACAAAATCAGTCCCCTTTCTGCACTTTGGTGTGCCAATTAGCATATGATAATTAGCTATGGACAATTGGCCTCCTGGATGGTTTCATTAAACATCATCACACTGTGACCTCATTAGCACGCTAATATAAGGGGAACTGTTAGACCTGCTTTACTCTGGTGGACGGATCTCATTTAAACTGGAGCAGCGTGATCAAGGCCTGAGACGTTCAAAGTCTCCGGGAAGGACTGTCAAGTGGTGCGCGTGATTGGTTCATGTCTTAACTTGTTTTTGAGGTTTCATGACTACCTGGCCGATATGTAAAGTGTTAACAGGATGTTCATCGTGTGCTCAGTATCCCCAGGCGTGTAATTATTCGCGGTGCACTGACTGATTGCGGCCACCTTGATAAGCAGAGCCAGGAGAAGACGACAACAGCAAAAAAACGGTGCTAATTTGAAAGAAGTCAAACATAATGCCTCCAAATCCCCCCGCTGCTTTTAGCAACTGTCATTGACGGGAAAGGTTACTGTTGCCTGCTGCCAGCTGAGGGGGATGCAGAGGGGGGGGGGAGAGGAGTCTCCCTGGATCTTATGAGAGCAGCCCATCCAGTATGGCGTTCCACTTCCCTGCCCCTCTTCTCCCTGGGTCTCCACTGAGCCTCTGACAGCTCCAGGTTGTTTCACAATAAACCAGAGGGAGGGCTGTATAGGAGCCATACTGCGAGAATAAAGAGCAAGGGCCACACTCTATCTGCCTTTCATGAACTCATCTATTCCAGCCCTGGGAGGAGAAGTCAGCCATTGTGGGGAGACTCCATTCTTCAGATCACACCTCAGATTCAAGCTTCCTGTCCCTGCTGCCAAACAAATGCTTCATGTAGATGAACTCAGCCCCCCCCACCTCACCCATCCCCAGCCTGAGCAGGGAGAGTTACAAGTAAAGTCGGGTAGTGAGATGGAGACAGTGTTGCCAGGACTTCCTAACAAGATTTGTTTCATAACAGGGAAGGGAGTTGAGCTGCGTGATGAATTATTGATATGAACACGACGGTGACCCGAAACGGATCAGGGCGCAAAAGTTCAGTGCTGCAAATCCTTGACAGTACTCATTATAAGGTAGAGCCAGCTGCAGGAATATGTCCCTCAGTACCTTTTGTCACTGTCCTCAAGGAACAGCTCAAATGTTAGTGGGTGCCAGATGGTAAAACCACAGTGCGACAACAGGTGTCAAAAAGCTAAAGCAGTTAGAAAACAGTGAAGTCTGTAGTGCAAATTGCTCTACAAAATCTCAACCTGAATGTATAATCGCACTTGTGGAGGTGATTTCCTCTGAGATTTAAGCCTCTTGAAGAAGCCACACGGTATTCGGAATAATCCTCTCCTAAAAGAAAAATGCCTCATGTAAAACCGCACAGTAGGAAAAAAATACTCTTATTTTCCTCGATCCTTCTACTTTATTTCACTTCAGCTGTGCCATAAAGGTAGTTTCTCTCACAGCAGTTTGGAAGCTGGTTGAGGCTTATTTATGAATTTTCTTTACTGAGCACACAGCGCCCCATCCAAGCCTTGCAGTGATGCCATCAACCTTGGCCCCTCTGGCGAGTGCTGAGTGTTTAGCTGGGAACATAGCACCTCTAACTACTAATCACATTCCCTGTGATGAAACGGCAACAGCCGCATGGAGAGCGTCATTATTCAAACTAATACAGTGGATGCACGCTCGGTAATAATAACCTGAAGCTCTGCCAAGATCTGACTGAGCGGAGTAGCACAAGACAATGGCATCTATCATATTAATTTCAGATAATTGTCCATACGTATTGCGTAAACAGGACCGCGGCTGGCTTAATCTAATTGTCTGACCTTAATTACCATTGGATATGCTTTGTGCAGCTGGGCAGGACAGGATAAAGCACAGGGGTATTTGGGAACTCGAGCTGAAGGCAACAGTGATGGAAGGTGCAACACAGCCATTCACAACAGCAAGTGCTGCACATGGAGTCGAAGTGCTTTTAAGAGAGGCGCATAATGAAAGTCATGAATAAAGCCCAAACACTCAGTGTGTGTGGGATGTGTCGCTGAAAACACAAAAGACTATACAGTACATATATATACAGTAGGTGTTGTTTCAGAACAAAATCCCAAAGGAGCTGACATCAGTGCACCTAAACAAGTGAAGTTAAACAGCTAGTTTGATTTCAACACCCGATCTAACCACGTTACTGCATGTTAAGCTTTGGTGAGCATTTGATATCAGAAGAAGCAAAACTCTTCCACTGCAGTTTCAATTGTGTTGCTGCCAAAAAGGCACCTATGTGGCCTCCTACTAAAAAAGATTTCAGGTTTACCACATGGGATTTATTTTCATAGTTTTGGCCATCCTTCCTGTCAGTATCAGTAACATTGTAGTCACCAAGATGGCTGGCTATAGCTCCATATTTGGCATATATAGACAGGAGCGGTACTGATGTTCTCACCCAACTCTAGTTATGCAGCGGCATTGCTGAAAAGACGTTAGACGGGGAAAGAAGCGCGAACAGTCAGATGAGATTTAAACAAACCTCCAGGCATAGAAATGAGTGAATAACGAGAAAATAATCTTAACTAAAATTCCACCTAATAGCTTTCTCAAACTTTTGTTTGTTGTGATCAGACCCCATCCACCGATGTAGACCACGAGGTGCGACTGAAAGCCACGGCAAGCGGAACAGAGTTAATGATTAATTTATTTGGAAAATAAAATAAAGACGCGCTGTGAAATCATTCCAAAAACTGTTTCACGTACATACCTACATCCCATCATACACATCCACATCCTTGACCAACTCTGATCAGCTCTGCTGTTGTCTTATATACTTTCTTGTCCCATAGGACTTCATTGTAGTGATGTTGCATCCCCAAATCCCAGCCATTACTTTAGTGCGTACAATGTTGTTATTGTTAGAAATGATGGACAAAACTACAGAAATAAGACCCAAGTTGTAATAAACCTGAATTATGCTTAAAGTTACCTATTAGTACGAGCTAATATTTGATTTTTCTATTGGTGCTTTTAAAATATTTCGCCCTTGTTTCCTGAAGACGTATTTTTTTGGAACAGGGGTTTTGATTTCTCACCCGACAGAAATACTGATTTAGTTGGCAGTCAAAACATGCACCTCTATTAACCTGCCTTCCTGTGGCTCCCAATGGAGGGAGGGGTTGGTCGGGGGATCAGACCAGTCAGACTGAGGAATGGGAAGGAAGCGTCAAGATAATTAAAGTTTCATTCCCAGCCAACATGCAAGCTGCTCATGAGCAGACTTTGAAAGCTCTTCTGAGAAAAGAGCTGCACTGTGATGGTCCAAATGGGCTTTTCGTGTTTGCTAAAATCCACCTGCTTTCAGGTGCTCTGGCTTTGGAGAGATTTGTGCAGATGCGCCAGGACGTACAACACCCCTCGAATCTTTGCACTTTTCTCTCGATACTTTTTTGCTTCCAGGCATTTTCGGTGTGCGGATCCTTGGGGCAGTTTTTCTTGCCGGTTGGTGTAGCACGCAGTTGGCTTTGTGTCTTTACTTTGGATTATTTGAAATGGTATCACTGCTCAACTCAGACATGACCCATGTATTATACAGTAGAACAGAACAGAATAGTCTGCCTAAAACTCCTTGCCTTCTAACATAGATTTGCAAGGTATGCTTCCTGTGTGCATTAAAAAAAGAAACCGGATTTCGATAAATTAGTATAATTAATTCAGTGGAGTGGTTTTACATGAGGTTGGTGCGCCATATGTACATTACTTCAACTGCATTATGTAGATTAAATCACCAACCAATCTGACACTTTCTGAAGTTAACCGATACGACCAAACACCAGATGAGAGTCTCAAATTATCATACAGATTGAAGTGATTTCTGGTCTGTGATTCCTCTGATTTCCAGTACATAAGCTGGAGGCAGGAGGTCTGGCTATCTTGAATAGCTGCTGATCAGCTAAAGGATGCAGAGCTGCTGGAGGAGAAATCCCGCAGGCTGCTGGACTAAAGCCTGAATGGATTTTTTGGTGGTCAGGGTGATATGGGCAGCAGCAGTTATGCAAGGATCACTGGTGGTTACTGACCAGATGTTCAGACATTAGAGGCAATGAATAACTAATGAGGCCAGAAATCACCTCGTCCTTAATATTATAGGGGGGGAAATGAGTTTTTGTGTTATGTTATTGAAGTTCCAAGACTGTGAAGACTGAAATGTTTCTAGCTGGTTACCTTTTGGTCTGTGGATATTGACAATTCAGCCAATTATGATAAATAGAAAAATCTGTTTTATAGCAAGAGGACATATTGTTGGTTTTGTGCAAAGGTCTTCCTTTGAGGTAATCTCCAACAAATAGTGCCTTGGACAATTAATATGACACATGGCCATGTAAAAGCATACTTTAGGGCATGTTTGGCACGTCATAGCTCTTGCATTTTTAATGTTGAGTGAATATGTATGTATAGTCTGCTGTACGTTGTATGTTTACATTACAGTACAGTAGCTGTTAACCATAACCACCGTCTTGTGTTTAATTTGCCTTATCGATGACCATATCTTTACCAATCTTATTGCCATAACCACGATCTTTCTCTTACCTTAAACCGGCAAATGATATTTTTATACTAACAACGTACCACGTGACAATGTGAAAACAATGTGACAGCGAGAATGGGAGTCCTCATAGAGATGAATCACCACCTGAATCTGCAGCTCGCCTCAGGTTTCAACTCATTGTTTCGTTGTCCAGCACAAAACTTTACTGTTTTGGTTCCCTCTCAGCATCAGCAGGCAAGTAAGCAACTGTTTGTTACCGGTTAGAACGCAAGAGTTCTTACTGCTTTTGAACTAACTACTCGGCACACTTTGACCAAGCTCCTACTATCTAGACCAATTCATTACTCAAAATTCTGTTGCAATATATTTTTTTCATTGTGTCTGATGTGCTTTCACTATGCTCATATTTCCCTCACGTCTATTTTTGTGCTGGGTGTTTTGCAGCCCTCATTTTGTCTCCTATTTTGAGGTTTCTTCCTGACAATTGGTGAGCGCTGCTCCTATTGTCTCTCAATAAATGACCTGTTTTTGTGCTCCTGTATTAAGCATGGGCGGTGAGCTGTGTTGCATATATGCCTTGAGGGATCCAGACTTATTGTTCTCAATCCCAGGCCTTTGGATTGTAAACAGAAAGTAGCCCAGCGGCATACCAGCAGCAGTTGGACAAAACATTTTGCAAAAGAAAGAATATGTATGTTAAACACTGATATGACACCTTCAGATGTACAATATCTGGAGAAACAGTAGGACCACACTCCATCCATTCCACTACAGGGGCTCCGCTGTGCGAACATGTTCCAGCTAATTCAATCTGATTCCAAGTCCGTCATCATGTGCAGTAAAGTCACTTCAGCTAACCTTGACATGAAAACCAGTGCTCGAGATTCTTCCCAGTGGAATTAATCTGCTCCTGGCTGTCCTTTTGTCCCTGCAGTGATAATATGATGAAGAATGAGACGATGACAATATTTTGACATTCATCTCTGTGGCTGTAATCAGTGCTGAATCAATATCTCATCTGTTATCATTTAATTCCACGCCCTCCCCACAGAGGGACGGTCTCCGTTGCAATATCAGTCTTTTATCAAAGCGTTGGGCTCGCTAGATCTCTATCCACAGAATCCTGAGCCGGCAGAGATGCCCTTGGTGACATATAAAGGCAAAATCGTGGCTTCGAATGAAGTATGAACTGGAATTGGGGAGCTGGAGTAGCCAGGTTAAATTCTAAGCCTTTGAGTCACTGTGACCACATCCTCCCTCTCTTCTCCTGTCTCTTTTTCTTCTTTACTCGGATGGCCATCCAGCTCTGCGGCAGCTGAGCTCCCGAAAGACTGCGGAGAGGCCAAGTCGGCGGTACCAATTAAACGGCCATGCTTGATTTATTTATTTTCTGCCGAGATTACAGCATGCGACCTTATTTTTCTGTCCTCGCCGCAGGCTCCCCTGACAGCAATTTATATGATATGTGTAAAATATCCCCCTCAACCCCTTTCCCCGACCATCCTTAAAACGGGACCAGTCAAGCGGGAGGTAACATGTCGACTTATTTAGCATTGTCTGAACAAGCGGCAGACGGATATTTTCCAAGACACAGGAGTTATTGGACATGATTTACGCAAGTTCTTGCCAAGAAGCCAATGACAAAAGCTCCGACTTCATTCAGAACACTTTGGAGATTAAGTGCTCTCCATTTTGGTGCCATCTTCATTCCCACTTGTCATGTATTGTTGAACGAAGGGAGGGCTCTCGTGCCCTCGGCGTAGTATAGCTTTTGGCTTGCTCTGTGGTATTCCAGGCTGTTTCACAGTGGAATTATTTACTCACAGTTAATTCCTACTTCTGTGAAAATGTTCCCACGCCAGTGTTTTTCCTCTGTTCTTCCTGAACATTTCCAGGGCATGAACAAAGCAGTGGCATGAAAAGAGCAATATATTTGATGCAAAGACATTTTCCATCGCTCTCTTTATACTAGCATGTTAACAGCAATGAAGACATACCAAACACAAACGCTCGGGGACTGACGGGGGTGGAACACGCTTCCGTCAGACAATATAGCTCCTTCGGGCTAGATCGTCTTTCTTTAGATGATGCTGTGGCTCTTTAACATATGCACATAATTAAAACCTTCTTTCTCAATGCTGGGACCTCTTGCTTGGGGTAACTGCATGTTTTCTAAGCCTCGCAAACCCAGACATTTCACTTTTGACACCCGTGACAGCCCTTTCTTTTGCATATTCAGGAAAAACAGGAAACAGACGACTGGCTCCTCAGCACTATTGTAGGGTCTGTTGCTAATGCTGTTGATCTCCCTCTTAGATGGAATATGAGCATATTTGTCTTTTCTCTAAGCCAATCTGGGATCAATGTGGCCGTTCATGTTATGAATGAAATGCTCTGGGGACTTAGTGGCTCAGCACTAAGTTGGAGACATTTGCCCAATTTAGTGGGAACTCTCCGTAGACTGTGAAGACCACTGCTTAACATATACATAAGTCCAACTGTCTCATTTATGAGCTTTTCATGTATTAGCCTAACATATGACGCAGCCACCTGCAGAGCCCTGTTATTTCAATATACTTTAAAAAGTGTTTACTTAGGAAGCCACATTAAATGGCTCATTGCCTTGCTTTTATGTTAATGGTGGGAGTGATCATAATAAGAGCGTCCGTATTTGAAATGGCGGTTGCCGTTGGGACCACCACAAGTGGCTCGCTAATTAGACAACCTCCGTCTTAGCACCTCATTCTGTACCTTTGACAGAGTTAGATAGGAGTGTGTCAAGTGGAAGTGAAATAGAGAATTGCTCATTAAAAGTGAACCCAGTCAAAGGGAACGCACCTACAACATAACTAATTCACTTGAGGACTTAATGGACGACTTAATCATGCAGCCTAACCAACATGCATGTTCAGTTGAGTGCATTTTATCAACCCTGCTGTAACTGTGAATAAAACACTTCTGCTACATTTGGCAGAAAAGGGTTTCAGCAAACAACGTTGATATTCACAATTCCTTAAAGCTATCTGTGCGGATTTAAGGCATGGTAAAGAAGAGAGAAAGGAACGCGAAGGGGAACACTGCACATTTAATTACTCTGAGCATGCATGTGGCGTAATAGCCGCCTGCTGTTCAAACAACTAGCAGAGCCTCCTCAGCCTTCCCACAATGAAAGCTGCTGACGCCGCAGATTTACTCCCATCTTATAGTCCCTGCCCTCAATCTCTCTTGATCAGAAACTTCAGAGAAAACTTCCAAGTTATGCATTTTTTTTTCAGATCCTACAACAGGAGAGGACAGCCCAGGATACACCAAGTAAATCTGACAGTAAATGACCAGGAAGATAAAAAGCCAGGAAGCAGCAAAGAACTTTAGCATTAACCTGCATAGCAGCCTGGCTTTATTTACGTGCACATGGATCGCATCAAGCAAATTGGACAAATGCTAGTTTGTCCCTGTGGTTGTTTTTATATTTATAATATTAATCATGATGCTGTTTGTGATACAGCAAAGAAAAATAGTTCTTCCAGAGTACTAGAACTTCCTTTCAGAAAATAATTGTGCACTATATGGTAACATCAGTGGAAGAATGTTCCTTTCAGGTTTACAGACACTTAACGGTAAGACAAGCCGTCTCCGCTCTCCTCGACACATAACTGAAAAGCCGCTTTTAAGACGTTCGACCTTGAGAAGACTTTGGCTCATGTACCGTGAACATTCAAAGAGCCCCTCAAAGTCAATTGTGTTTCCACCAACGAGTCAGGCGAGTCCTGCTCCCAGCTCAATCTCCACGGCTATTTTTATCCATCCGACTGACAGATCAAGTGGCACTGATCAGCACACCTGGTTCTCTGTGCTGAGGGGGAGAGGGAGCAAAAACTGGAGCTCATACATCAATGTGTCACCGGCCAGGACTGTCCAGCAGGCCCCTGGGAGACAGCTACCACCTCTAGGTCATGACCAGAGACTCACCCAAAAGCCCACTTCCAGCCTGGACTGGCCTCAATGCCACGGTGAACTTCTATGAATTTGAAGGTGTGCAGCTGTTAACCGTTAGAGCCTTTAATTTAATAAGCAGAATATTAAAATGGGGTGGGAAAAAAGGCATCTAGGGCCGATCTAGTTTTGATATATTGGAGCCACAACCTTGCCCTACAAACCTGTACTGAGTATTTTCCATCTTCCCCGTTCTCAGGTTGCCTGGACATTTCCACCTCCCACTCTCAAATCCCTCAGTTTGCTTGTACTAGAGAGTACTCGAGATTGTCTGACATGCAATATTTACGGTGTATGTGTCTTCCTTGAAGGAGTGAGAGAAGCCACACGTCAAAGGGTTGTGGACATTTCGGGCAAGCCGCGATGATGGCCTTTGAAACATAAGGCTTTTAGGCAGCGGCTGTTGGCCTCAGTGGCCATTTCTGAGATTGATATGACCGTGGTAGTGCACAGGTCTGACAGATGGAAGACTTCTGACACCATCCCCTGCTGGGCAGGTGAAGCCTCCTAATTGGGACTGCAGCAGAGAGGCAGCGTTCGCAGACCTCCAGAGGCCTTGTCACGCAGCGGCTGACGGTACAAATTTTACAACGAACAGAGGAAGATGGAGCAACAAGGGTTTTCAAAGGGTTGCTTGTTATAGTACATTGCCGCTCAGTCCTGGATGCGGCTTTTTAGTGCCTGAGGCTCATACCCTTATTGAGATCATATGACATATTTTCAAATTGGAAGTAATTTGTCAGACTTACGTTGCTAATGCCTTTTTTTTCTCTCCTTCTCTTTCTGCTATGTTCTGGGCAACTGTGTCGCCATCAACCAATTCATCAATAAGGTGAGCAAGCCTTCCTAGATATTGCCGTTAATGTTACATTTCACTGCAGCTGAAGTTTGGGTTGTTCTGCGAAAAGCTGCATTTCCAAGACCTTTAAGATAAAAGTCTCCTCAATTTAGTTAATCTTGGGGCATTATTAAATTGCGCTGCCTGAGATGTAGAAAGAAAAGACAGCAGAATAATCTGATAGAAGCAGCTGGAATTACCCTTTACAGGTACAACAGATTTATCTCACCTTTATTCTGTCACTCACACACGTCCAACACGAGGTTGCTTTGATTGCCAAAGGCACGCCGTGGGCGGTGTTCCACAGTGGAAACCTCTGACTTGTCGGAACAAAACAGTACGAATCGCTTCACAGCCATGTCCGGTGCCTCAGCCTGACGCTGAACATCACCTGCCACCCTCCTTTTCCCCAATTAGCTTGTTGATGGGTGGTTATTTGATCAGGGGTGTGTACATCAGAGCCAATGCATAGATCACTCCATTACCGTAGTCACTATCGCTTTCCTGTGCGCATCTGCTGAGGTCAAATTGTGTGGTCACCGCCCAGCTGACCTGTTATACGTCCTCCAATAAAGCTCAGTGCAGACAGTTATAAAAGCTCCCCATGGTCACCCCCTCCTCCTGCTGTTGCTTTTGTTGTTCGCCGTGATGTATCGGCCTAATAATCAGTGCCACCAAGCCCAACAAGAATATATTGTGAGACAGTTTGTGGTGCCTGGGGAGAATCTGCTTTATAGTGGTGAGTACATTACATGTTATTGAAAGAGTAGACAACATGCACCTTGAGGCTTGTCAGTTTGCAACAGACTTGGGAGGACGCGTAAATCTGCTGGTACAATATTCTTCAGCTTGGAGAGAATTTTCGCATTGTTGACAAGAGAACATTGAGCCCCGATCTTAAATTACAAGGCGCAGTCTTCCCGGTGTCCGGCCTATCTGTGAAAACTGGAGCTCGGAGTGTACAGTTTAAGAAGGCTGCACATGTTGTTGTTCTGTGAAAGGAAAAATGCAGGAGCTTGTGTGTGTGTGTAGCTGTGTGTGTGTGATTGGTTGTGAGAATATTGTACCAAGTAGCTAAACTGTCACCACTAACACTGGCACAGATTTCCGATTACTCCGAGAGAACAGAGCAGCATATTGGCTTTTTACTGCATTGAGGATTTGGCTCATAGAGACGGTTTGATGAATGTCTTGACACATCTGTGACCATTATTTTAGAACACTCCAGAAAAATCAATAGTGTTTGCTCCGGCTGCCCAAGGCAATGATATCCATGAATGCTTTATTTACCTCTTTATGCGTGAAGATTTTGAAGCGCCGTTCAGCGTTGACTAATGAATGAACTGCCCTGCCAAACACTCCAGCTATGGTGCACAAGAGCATCTAATCACCTCCAAATGTCACTCTGGCTGTCTCCCGTTCATATTCCATTCACCCTCCACCTCATCAATAATAGGTAGGGAGTGAGCTCAGTGGAGGCACAGCGGCGAGAATGTGTGGCCCTGTGCCCCCGCGAGGGCCCACGGAGAGGCCTGGAGGCAAGGATGGTCGCTAGCCTTCTCCCCCTGTTCCTGCGAGTTAATGATGCAGATGTCAGTTAGGCCAAAGGAGCTCCTCCTCGGTGCATTGAGTTTAGAACCAAATCTGGGCCCACCTCTATAATTGGCACCTGATGTGTCGGATGAACTCGGCACGCTGACATTCATTACACTTAATAATGCACTCTAGGCTCCATCCGCCCCTCTCTAACCAGCTGTCTGCTCACCACCCTAATGCCATTAGGCTTCAAAGCCGCGGTGTCAAGCATTGCTTTTGACACAAGTCCTCTGCAGTGGAGGAGCATGCGACTGTGTGCTATTTGTTCAGCAGGCTGTCCTGCTCGCTTGGCCGTCCATCACTCCACTGAGCTGGAGAGAGCCATGTTCGGCTGAAGAGTGATTTCCTCCAGCCTGATGTAGATATACCCAGGGTACAGGCAGCACTTTCAGAAGAATGTATGATTATGGCTGGCTGTCATGTGGGCAACATCAAGACAGCCTTATCTGGCTGAACCTCCCTGTCATCAGGTGTGCTGCAAGTGAGCCATGCTGGCTCCTGCTGCCAATCAGGGCCCAGTGGACCGATGTCCCTGCCAGGACGCCGTCGCATATGCCGAATCCTGAACACTGTGCTGGCAGTAGTGGACCAGCCTGTCCTCTCCAATCAGGCTTGAGTTCCCCAGTACTGCTGCGTGTGCAGGAAGCGTGTCTGGGGAGAGCGAAACTCCTTCAGCTGACGACTCCGAGGCCCTGCTCGGCTGGAAAAAACACAACCGTCTCCGATTCTGCCCCTTCCACACTTTCCTGGCAAGGCATGCAGAGGGGATAGGGTGCTAATAGTGCTACTTGTCCCATGCTTTTCTTTGTCCTGACCTGCTGTGTGCGTAAAGCAAATGTGTTGCTTCCTGCATAGTAAAATCCTTAAAAGGTATGGTTAGCATTCCTCTTCATTATCATTGGTGATTGGAGACCAACTCCAGTTCCAGCTAACGTAAAGGACCACGATGCCAATCAGTCTGTCCAGCTCGGGCGCATTTTTGTATTATAGCATTTTAGCACTGTTAGAATTGCAAGTGAGTATACGGCAATGAAGGCGGACCCTACAAAACACAGACAAAATGTGGCAAAGGAGCATGTGAATAGCCACTAAACAACATGATAAGCCAACTCTCCCTTCCTCATTGGACTAATGTCAAATACTTCCCATTTGAAATATGCAAATGATGTGCTGAGCACTAAACATGGCCGAAAGCTCCACATTCAGGGAGAGGCTGGAGACAGCCTGCGTCTTTGTATCCGTATGTCTGAACTCAGCGTGAGGCTGCTCTGCAGCTGCACGGGCTGAAGCTACGAGACTGTGTCTGCTGAGGCCGAGCAGACACTGAACCATTGTCAGTCTAATATCGAGCCGCGCTAGTGATGGCAGAAAGGATGGTTTGACATTGTAACAGGTGTTTTTAACTCTGAACTTTGTGTGTGTTTGCAAAGTAATTTGCTGCGATTCAACCAGAACCCAGAACTACCACTACTACATCGCAGGCAGGCCTGCTAACAGAAGCTACTGGCGGAATATAAGCTTCTGACGAGACCTATTCACACATTCCCCGGCCTCTCACGAGCCAGGTCTCTGGAGGCGAGTCTCGTGTTAAGGACGTCATTTACATACTCATAGTTGTTTTTCACCTTTGCACAACTTAGCAGATGTGTTTCCACACATCATTTCCAAGTGCCGCTAGCTCGTTAAAATTTCATCGTATCGAACGGCGAAGCCTTTCTTCTTTCCTTTACAGAGTTGAGTTGGAGCGAACCGTTCAGATGCTAACAGCTGCGACACGATTGTCACTCCCTAACGCTGCAATGAGGGAGGCGCCGGGTACCATGTGGAGGCTCCGTTCACAGTGAAAAACAGCACATAGTAACATCTCCCATAACGTTATTGATTGTCACACAATTTCACAGTACGTCTGACAAAGCTGGCTCAGTATACAGCAAAATAAGTGCTAACGATGCTAAATGTAGCAGGTGTCCTGGGTGGGTGAGGTGGTGAAGACAACAAAGAGGCCGCTCTGCATTGCCCCCTCCCGCGTGTGCGAAAGAGGTTTTTAATGCTTTATTGATGTAAAGCAGCATTAATTGAATTTTGAACTTTAAGCGTTGACATATTATCACCTTACAAAGCTGTGATAGTGGACATGTTTGCAAAATGTACTTTTTCACACAACAGAGTGAACAAAAACGCCGCAAAACCAAAACAATGAGCTAAAACGGTGCCAAAAACTCCTTGTAAGGCTGCAGATTTGGGTGAGAACTTTCTATGGGTCTTGTCATTACGAGCCCCTTTGATGTTCAACATAGTCATTCAATTCATTATTGAAAATATTTATTAGCGCAGCTTTAAATCTTTTATTCACCAAAGTCGCCTCCAAAATACAACTAAATAGCATTTTCATTATATTAGTGTACAGTTTGAGTGATGCACTCTTTATGAGCGGCACCTTGTGTAATTGGTAATGTTTAAATGACGCACATGATGTTGAATTTCTTACTATTCTGTTTGACATGAAGGTAGGTTACTATGAAGTGTGGTGTTAATTCAGCTGAATACACAGGCCTTGCTTCTCCCAGGGAGTCAGGCAGAGTGCAATTAGGAGGGATCTAATGATATTCATTTAGACTTTCTATAATGGAGCTTCGTGTGCTTCAGCCTATGAGATCGCCAAATGAATGCAACACTGTAATTTCCATTTTCTGATTGTGCAACAATGGTATACAGTCGCACAGTAGCATTTCTGTTTGATCATCAACAAGCGTTTAAGTTTATTGCAGAGACAAACCCTGACAGAATAGGATTTTATAGTTTTAATTACAAACAATTTATTTCAATCTGGGCTATTCAGAGAGAAAGTCCCTCACATTACAGTGATGCATTATGTATTTATTCATTAGCAAGGGAGTTAAATGTTAGTTGAGTGTCTTGTGGCAGCAGGATCGTTGAGAGACAGATATCGGATGCATTTTTGTCTCTGATATCGAACTGCCCAATAAAGGCTGTCAGCAAATTCTGGGCAAAGTGGAGCAGCGGAGACAAAGGCGAGATGAGAGGCGTAGATAATGACTGGTGTTGTTTTATTCATCCGCGGGAATGAATGCTGACCACTGTTTGTTTGTGTTGAACTCATTGTGTTTGCAGTCAGAACTGTGAATCTGTGAGTGTGTAATTAATTCCCTTCTGACTGCCAGCCAGCATCGGCTTATGACATACAGCGAGGAAAATCCAGTCTGCTTTGCAGCAGTTGTTTAGGTGACTCCCTGACCCCCTGTGGAAAAAGGCCTGATGAAGTGCACTTTCCCAACTTCACAGCTACAAGATGTATCATTTGCATATCAGGAAATAAGTTCAGCCTCTCTCTATCACTGTCTGACATACTAATAGCGATCCGATTTGTATCCATTTTTTTTTTCAATTTTAAAAAAAAAAGGTCCAAATGGATTAAGCAACATATTCCTAATCATTAAATTGTACAGTTCTCGATGTGGTATGCTAAGAAACCACACAAAAATAGACGTTTAGATTAAAGTTTAAGCAGAAAGTTGTTGCAGGTTGCATCCTTGTTGTTTAATATCTCAGTGCTGCTCAGTCCTTCGCCCAGATTAAACTTTATGTTCCAGGCTCATGATGTGCAGTTGTAAAAACTGCAGCTAAACACTACATCCAAGATACAAGGGGAACAAGGATCCTGAGTCAATACCTGTGTCCTTGCAGAGAGGGATCGTCCTGAGAGGACAAACGTCCACACAGTTAAAGACACGTGCTTGATGTTTAGCTCTATACAATATGATGCACGCCTGTTTTAAGCAGCCATGTGCTTTACAATACAACACTAATGGTGTTAAGGCGAGAAAGAGTCCTCCGTGATCCGACATACCCGCTGGACATCTCTTCACGCAGCGGGCTGATAGGCAGGAAAGCACTGTTTGTGTTGTACCGGACAGAAACGCAGCGCCGTCACCCCCCCGTCTCATTTCATCAGTACAATTAGTTTTCAAACCAAAAAGGTTTGCATCATCCATATCTTCCATAGCTTGTTAGAAGTGAGAGTTTCCTGTGCTTTGGATAGAAAGTGTGTTGCTTGGCAACAATCATCGCTTCATGTGCATTCACGTGGACGGGCATCACGAGACTGGGCACAGCTACGTACACGTGGTTAGTCAGGCCTGGTGCACTCGGTGTGAAGTCAAATCACACAGTCAGGACGCCGCTCCTGGTGTGGTATAACGCCATGTTAGCAGCAGGGTCAGTCCTGCGTTGGTCCAGACTAAAACTCCTAGTAGATGGTTCGCCACCATGTAGGGTGTTGGATTGATCCCTGCTACTTTCCTCCATGAGGTTAATCTTAACTGAGCCCTTAACATTCGATTCAGCACCACCACCATCAGGTCGGAGGTTCAATTTGGCCAAAGCTTTATGATCAAATACCTGAAAAGCTAATGACACCTGCTAAACATCAGCATGTCAACATTGTCATTATGAGCATGTTATTATGCTAATGTTAGCATCTAGCATTTAAGCACAGGTACATGTCTATGTAGCGCCTCGCAGAGTCAAATCCCAAATCCTGTGAAAGTAAGTCTTCCACGTTTTGTCTTGGCACATCCCCCCCTACAGGAGAGAGCATATCACCGCAGGTGTCGCTAACCTGCACCGGCGCTCGGCCTTTCAGGCTTGATTCGATAGTTATTTTACTTCTTTACGAGGCTCTTAATGGTTTGGGACCGGCCTACATTACTAATTCTTTGTAGTTTTATGATCCTTCAGAGCCTCTGTTGCTGACTTTTAAATGCAAACTATCACGCAAAGAAGAAAATCATCAGCTCTGCCTTTAACTAGTCACCAAAACTCTGGAACGTTCTCCCCAAGGCTAGAAGAGGTGAAAGCTCGGGCAACATTTTTAAACCATTGAAAACGTATTTATTCGGCTTTGCCTTTAACTAACTGCAACTCTAACCTGTTTTTGTTTTTGTCTTTCACATATTTTCTTTTTCTTGGCATACCTGTTCTTGCTATTTACTTCTTTGCCCCTTGTCTTTGTTGTTCATTTGATTGCTTGGTTTTATTTTCTTGACTCTTTACTTTGAGCTACACTGCCTTTATGAAATGTGCTGTATAAATAAAGTTTATTATTAGTAGTGCTAAATGACAAAATATGCTTTTAACATGACCTGTTTAAGTGCTTTCTCTGTCAACCAATAGTGTTGTCTCTTGGCAGCAACAAGAGAGGTTTAAATATTTAAAAGAGGATTAATTGGGTAGTTGGAAGGAGCAGTGATTGCTGCAGAAAATAAAGAGCTGCACAGTACAGAAACCTTTGCAGGCAGGACAAGATGTTACAGGACTAGATCCACTGTTTGATTGACAGTTCATCTCTGGGAGGTGCAGTGCAAAAACCTGATTCATGATAAAGACGTCAAGTTAACACATTAAGAAAAAACAAATTTTCTCGGAGATGAGTAATTCAGTGTGAATAATCAGTTTTACAAAATCTAGCGGGGGGGTGGGGGGTAAGGATGGAGTACGTTCGGACTGCAGGCAAAAGTGGCCCAAACCAGAGTTTTTGTGACTCAGATCTGATCTTCTCAATTATGATTCGGGCCACCTACATATGTGGTCCTAAACTAGAAAACAGAAACAGGAATTCATGCCACTTTTATGTCACTCGACTTTCGTCACAATTCTGCGCTGGCAGGAGTCGCTCGGTGACCACAAGCATTAATTCAATAAATTTCAGTTTGGCTCTCTTTCTCCTCGTCCTCATTATCACCTGCTCTAACACGGCACATCAGCACATACGGAAAACCGGAAAAATGTTTAACCTCTGTACGACAATGCTGCATGGCACCTCTTTGGTTATTGTTCGCTGGAATCTGATAATGGCCCCAAAATAAGGTGAACTGCCAAGCAGAAAAATCTGACCAATGAATCCAAATGGAGCACGAATGTTTCCCGTTTGAACGTAGCCCAAGTCAACCTCAATAAAGCGCAGTCGACCCACAGCGTGTCTTGGTTAATGTTTATGATGTTTGGGTGATTTGAATGTTAACTCTGCCACAAAACTAATATCGAATCTGCATTCCAGTGTCCTCTATGTGGCTGCACACCAAAGCAAAAGCACCAAACGTGTTACCAAATCAAAAGAAGAACGACACGTTCAGGTGTATCTGCACAGGACGAGCAGCCGCAGATGAAACAGCCGTGCCCTCTGTGTACTTTTGCCCTCTGTTAAACTTGCCAATGAGCCACACTTTCAAGTCTGCCGAATGTGGGTCACACAGCGCTCTGCTTGTGGTCTCTGTGGTCTTGCGCTGCATAAATAACAGCACATGAAGTGGCTGCTTCAAACAGGCTCCACAGGGCTGAGGCAAGACTCGCTGTGCCAAACACGGGTGTAGACTTTGTTTCTTCAGCTCTGTCCAACAAAGGCTGGCTTTTGGAGAATTGCTAAATTGTTGATATTGGCCCAGAAGTCTTGGATTAAATCAGAACTTGCCACTGGGGGATACTGCGGCTCTAATTGTTCCTGCATGGACTTGCAAAACCTGTTTAGGATGTGTAGATGTGTTTTTCAGATATACAGCATATCTGGTTTGACAGCATCAACTCTGTCAAAGCTGAAACATGTCTTCCCCTCATACTGTATCTGTCTCCGGAGCCTTTCTGCAGCTCCTCTATGGAAGATAATGAGGCCACCGGTGGAGAGGTAATGTTGAATAAGCGGGATCCTCTCCTGGCTCTTGTTAAGTGTCAGAGACATGGAGTAAAACCCTTGGCAAAGCTGCCCACACCAACATGAGCTGAGCATATTTTTATTAAGGGCTTTTAAAGCCCTGTCTTGAGAACATCTCTGTCTGTCACGGTAGAGAAATCCGATTTGGCCCTTTAAACTGCTTTAAAAGACACTTTCAGACACGCGCTGGTCATCACAGCACTGCTGCCACTCTCCATGACATGAAATGGTAAGCCGACCCGGCGTGAAGGTCAATGATGACAGCTTCAAAACATTTTGCAGGGCAAGTTCAGCGTTTCCTTGTGGACGGCGGAGGCTTTGAACGCAGCAGAGAAGCACGGAGCAGGCGTCGCACCACGCCTTGAAGGTGCAGAAAGTGCTGGATTTTAACGGTTATGTTCTCAAGCTTAGGAATATGCTTGGATTTTAATATACTCCTTGAAAACTGCTTGATTTTCAATCTGTCATGGAAACCCTCAAATACTTTAGCATTTCAAATTAAAACCATCCCATCGTCTTATTTGTCTGTGTCCTGGCATTTATAGTGACAATTTAGATGCGATGACAGAGGCACCAAATGTGAAAATCTTTGGTTTCGGTACCTTGAAGGTGCTTGAATTTTACAGGATCACAGTAGGATGCAAGATTGCGTGTGGCACAGTGACGGGAAGTGATCGTGACAACTTGCTCCCTTAAAAACATGCTGGTTGAGTGTGAACTGCAGCGGCGTGATGCAGAAACCTGTTCACATATTGTATTTACAAATGACGAGCCACAGCTGTTTGATATCACTGAAGCGAGCGAGTCCTCAGATTGATGACTTCCTGTGCATGTTAAATGAGTTAACCGCGCAAAAACGTGTTAGGCATTGCATTTTTTTCCCCGTGTGTTTTGAGGTTTCTGTTTTGGGCGGGTGTTAATTAATTGTGCAAGTCGAGTGATTTAGCAGGAAGACACACGTGAGACGTGACGAGGCAGGAGAGAAACACGTTTTTCACTATATACATACTGACTTCACCCAGAACTGCCTGTGTGACTGGTTGTGTTCTGTTTCCTGTCTCGAGTTTTCTTTGCGGTGTGATTTATTGCCTTGGTTCTCCTGCGTTTGAGTTTGCGTCCTGTCTCAGCCGCCCTCGTGTTTCCCTGATTGTTGAGTGTTTTCTCCTGTTCCCTCATGGTCACCTGTGGTCCATCCCCTCCTTAGTGTCCTGTGTATTTAAGTGTGTTCAGTTGTTTGGTTCTCTGTGGCGTCATTGTCTATGTTGTCGTCGGTGTGGATGGTCTCTGTTGGTTGCTGCCATTATACCAGCTCCCCGGTCACCTTACCGCCTGTAAGCGCCTTTTGCTGCGATCTGCATTAAAGCCTGCTCATTCCTGCAGTACGTGCCTTTGGTCCCTCCTTCCCTCCTCCACACCCCACTGTTCCTGACAAAAACAGGACGCGTATCATGTGATTTCTTCTCCGATTTTTACATTTTATTAATATGGCCCAAGCTCTCAGACTAAGACTGTGATGGGTTCACAATATAAATGTATAATTACTGGCACGTGATGTTTGGACCAACCTTCGCCTGAGATGATTTGTCCTTTCAGTGTGATTTGGGCTGCACGCCTCGACAAACTGCTGCAGAAAATAAAGACGCAGCAATGCTCAAATATCAACATGATCCCAAACGTCTCGGTTACTTGCATTTATGTTTGAAACAGCTTCCTGCTATAGACACTTCACCGTGACATCAAAGCCTGTCTGCGTGTCTCCGTGTTCATCGGGTAGCTGCGTCCAGGATTTGACTGACAAAATGCTGTGGCTAATTTACTTTATAAATACCGTCCATGTCATAATGACCTGTGCAATAATAACTATATAATAGTTTCACAATTTCTGATTGGGTGGGCATGACAAACCTTTATACGCACGTTTTTCATACCTACAACCTAATTACTTTAACCTCAACTGATGCGAAGCGCGCGCTACAAACACGAACACTTTTGATGATGGCCTCACTGAATCCTTTTGACTTTCATTATCCATACCGCTTATCCTGAAGGGTCGCGGGGGGGCTGGAGCCAATCCCAGAACATTGGGCGAGAGGCGGGTGAACACCCTGTACTGGTCGCCAGTCAATCAGTCCTTTTGACTCATCTTGTTAAATCATACTTTCACATTCACACACACCGATGGCAACGTAGCTGCCGTGCAAGGTGCTGGCCTCCGCCGGGTGCCGTGCCCAAGGACGCCAACATGTGGACAGGAGGAGGAGGGATCAAACAACCAACCCGCTGTACCTCCTGAGCCACAGCCGCCCTAGTTGTCTTTGATTATGTTTGCCTGGCAGTGGCAGCTGGTATGGGATAAAATGTCAATTTGGAGCCATCACTCTTTGGATTCTGGCACCCAACATCAGCAATCAACATCTTTTTGGTAGGTCATGTAGCCTGCTACTCTGAGGGGATCCCTGTTAGCCTCCAGCTAACGCTGTGACCTAATCAGGATGTTGGCACTTAAAGGATCCATACATCCCAACTGTGGGGTCAGTAAAAAGACGCAAACTGCAAATAAAGCGGCACCTCATCTCCTGCCCTCGATAGTTGGGGCATAACAAAAAGCCTGCACGTTTCTTCCTCTTTCGGATGCACTCCCAGACACTCTTTACCGGATTTCATTCAGTCTCAGTGTCTGTCATTCAATTCTGCGCTGACTCGGCACTCCTCCTCAGAGAGAGGAGACATCAACAGATCCACGGCAGAGATCAGGGCGTTCAGAGACACCACACCCCCCCACCCCTTCCCCCCCCCCCCCATCGCTCCCCGTCTGATTTTCTTTCTTGCTTCATGTGTGATGCAGCAGCAGGCAGGCTTTGAAACAGCATATTTGATTGCAGCAGGCCGGTTGTTAGGGCTGAACTCGGCTGCTGGGACCTGCCTCAGAGAACAGCCAAGGTCAGATGCACAAGTATTCACTCACACATGACAGCACGCACACTGCGCACACGTTTTTCCATTCTTAATTAGCATTAATCACTGGCCCTTTTTGTAAATGCTGCTGGCTGCCAATTATCAATGATTATGCGCTATTAGCTGCTGGGAATGTGACAAAGGTCAAGGCTAGACCGTTTCACTGAGCATTATTCAGTAGAAGGCCGCATGATGATAGCAATGAAAAGAACTTTCCCCACATATTTATGATAATGACCAGTTGGCTAGAAATGGGCCACCAGCAGTAACCTCACTGAATTGTTGTCATATTTTGGTTTGACCACACGCATGGATTTCTTTTGCCGCTGTTTGAAGACGAGCAGCGACTGAGTTGAGCCTAACAGGGTGTGGTGGAGTGTGCCAGCTGAACAATTACGCACTTTTTAATCACAATCGACAAACGTATACATTTTAAAAAAGCAATTATAAATTGAAGAATGCAATTTGCATTTAAATTATGCATCGAGAAGCATCAAAATCATTAAACTGGCCATTTAATCATTTATTTTCTTATTTTTTGAGTAAATATTTTATTGCCTTTTGTTCTGTCGCCGCAGAGAAACAGGATAGCGTCGATTTCATCAGTGCAATCTACATATTCACACACAACACGTATAAAACAAATGTTGGCCGAGGAAGAGAAATGTCACGGTTTATGGGTTTTCTGTATTCATTCTTTAAATGATGAATGGATTTTAAAAAGGAATCACAAATCTTTTTCAATTTAAATTTTTTTTGTATTATTTACTAACGTCTGTCATATTCAATCTTGCAGTTTATATGTTTCTTCTTTTGACATTTACAGATTTAATTTTATGACCACTTCAATTTAAAGAGAAATTAATGCCCAATTTTAGCTTGAACCAAGCCCCTTCACATTCCAACAATGATTGGAATTAAAATGTATAGGTACACCAAACTAAATAACGCCCGCTGTTCTTTCTGACCGTTACCACTGTGGTTAATGTAATAATAAAGTTAATAATGATCATTTATTCATATAGCACTTACTTATACTGCAATATGTGTTGATCAACACGTGACCATTCAAAGATTCCGGGGCTATATGCCTCAGATCTCCACTGACCCTAGAACAGCTCTTGCTACTGTAGCAATTCTAAAACTGCTACTCTCAGTTGCACACTCTCATCCCCATAATGTTGGCAGTTGATTCCTGTATTTATATGTCGGGTGTGGGGGCATGGGGGTGAGGAATGAACGTGACTTAGCCTTGGAGTTCAGGGTTGGAGTGTCTCTGGATGTCCATCCGTCCATTATCTAGCTGGAGCCGATCCTAGCTGACGTTGGGCGAGAGGCGGGGTTCACCACAGCTGACACAGACGTTCACACCGTTAACCTAACCTGCATGTCTTTGGATGGTGGGAGGAAGCCACGTGGGGACGGGCAGATCATGCAAACTCCACACAGAAAGGCCTCAGCTCACCAGTTCAAATCAAGAACCCTCTTGCTAACCACATTGCAGCTCTTGTCTCGGGGCATATCATAGATTTTTCACAGATTTTAATCTGGTCTTCCAGACGACAGCATTACCAGATTCTCTCTGGCAAAACGATGATGATTTCTGTTGTGACAAACACTAAACTGGGACCCAGATTCAACTGATAGTGTAATAAAGTGACTGTACATGTGATTTACTAACTGAAAAAAAATTGGATTTAGTTTTAAGATACTGTTTAAAGATGTAAGCAATGTGTTACCTAATCTGCTTACCAACTGCGTTGCATGCTTCCTGCTACCGCCTCTAAAAAATATATCTGTGTATTAGTTGACAAAATTTAAGTAACAATTTAAGAGCAACATTAGCATTCATTTGGATGCAGGTTTTCTGTCTGTAGAGCTGGGGGGGTTGATAATTCTCAAATTCTCAAAGCTCACATTACACTTTGTGATTTGATCCATTGTTTATTGAAAAATATGAATTGGTGCTGCTTTAAATCTTGTTAAAAACCAATTTAGTTTGATGATTTAGACGAAACTGATGTTTCCAAAACAGCCGCCATGTTTGTTTATGTCAGTTTGACAGTCATAAGCACAAACCAATGGCGGCTCGGAGAGACGTGCATTCATCCAATGAGATGTATCTGCCGATGTCTGAGCTAAGAGAACTGTCAATCATCTATTCTTCTTCTGTACAGCCGAGTTGAAATGACTTCTCTCTCGAGCTATACGCCTATTCAGCCATGCCAGACTACAATAAGCAAAGCAAAAATTGTGGGCTGGCGTTGCCAGGCGACAGTAATTTTTGCCTTTTTGGTTTGCTCACTTTTTCTCAGCCTGCCTCATCTACTTCATCTACGCCTTCAGTTAGTGGTTTCCAATGTGGAGAAAGTAGGAATAACCCCCCTCCCTTACATACACCTGTCTAGGACAGATTTCTGCCTGTATGAATTTTCTAACATTGGTGCAAAATGGCAACGCTAGATAGAACCCACTGCTTTCATTCTGAGGGACTGAGATCAAAACTTGACGTTTGCTGTTGATGTTTCAGATAGCTGAAATGTGTTCTGCCGTCAAACTGTGCTGTAGCTGTGCTCCAAATATCTTCACATCTCATTTACATTTGGCTGGTTATCCACAAAAATGAGAAAAACACACCAGCAAACAACAAAATGAACCTGCAAATACAGCATATATTACCAGTAGCTGTGGGGTTTTTTTTTTAAGTAAAATAGTTTCAGGGTAGATTTTTACACTTTAAAGATCTCCTCATCATATCTGCAGTAATTGGGTCTTTGACAGGCGTTTTTGAATGACATGAATCGGTGTGGGAATCCTGTCGCAATAGCAAACAATCTTAGTAATGAGCCTAAAAACATTTGCTTATCGCCTTAACTGCTGAATAAAGACAGAACTGTGCTCCTAGTTAAGAATGCAGCAGAAAGCTGTGGAATAGCAAAAAAGAAATTTAAATAAATAAATAAATAAGGAAGCAGAAGGCAAAGGGGGGATTTGAAACTCATTTGCATTGTACAATTGATTTCTCGCACTACCCTGTCCGCAATGTCAGTCATTGCCTCTTTTGAGTTTTAATTAAATCCCCGACTGAGTTCTGTTGGAATTCCTGATTTGAAGCTGCAGTCAATAGCGGCAAAGTGTCCAAAGATTGGGCCCCGTTCACTAAATCAATTCCAACAATGCTTCCAGGCCCGTGCCTCTGCAGAGGGAGTCGGCTGCACAATGGGTGTCAAAGGAGATAATATCTACCCGCTTGTAACCATCCCGTTCCTGCTGGGGGGAACACTTCACCGTAGGCCTGTCATTTCTCCTTCCTCCTCCTGCCTCCTCATGATATGATCTCATTTCACATAATTATAATGTGATGCTGCTCATAATGGATGGTAATGAAGATTGAATTATCCACATTTTAATGGATGTGAAAGCATATGGCCCCATATATTACATGATAGTTCCTCCTGACAACACATCATTCGCACGTATGTGGATGTTCCTCACATTATATAATCACACTTATTACATAGAACACTATACGTGCACATACATACTAAATAGTACATACACAGAACATTGCACGCATAAATGTTCTTTGTTCACAGAAATGCAAAGGCAAAGTCTTCTGTCAGTCATATCCTACAGGAAAGACATGCGCTAGCCTCTGGTGATGGAAAATATGAGGTTTCCCAGACAAAGCAGTGGGGTAGCCTATATGAATAGGACCCATTGACGACCCAGGCGCCTGCTTCCACTCATTACGTCTCACCTCCAGCAGGTTCCGTGTTACATTTTTAATGAAATGGAGAGGGGAGCAACAGTTTTCATATCACATCTCGCATTCCTGCACACGGCGAAGTCATCTGTCAGAGATGATAAACTCCAATTTGGTGAGAGGTCAAGTGAAATATTAACAAGGGCCTCCAGCAAGCCACCCAATCAATTACTAAATGATATATTCATAAATCAATGGGATGGAGCTGACAGCTGGAAGACGAAATGCTCCGTTGTGGGGAGATGGGCATCTTGGCTTTTGGAACAAATTAAGATTTTCTTTCATCTTGGCCAGTTCTTTGTGCTCATGGAAAGGTTTCCAGTTTCCTCTGATTTACTTCCAGATGTGACATTGCAGCGGGCCCAGCAGTGCATTACTGCTGCTCTTTTCGACTTGAAGGAGACATTTATTATGTGCTGCTGAGGAATCTTCCATAGTCATGGTCACCGTGATCTCTTTAGTTTACATGTACAATAACCGGTGCACACGTTAAAGCCCGGCTGTGCAACGTTTGAAAGAACTACAAGCTTAGTCTTCCTCATGCATATGATAAGTTGAATTAATAAGCTGTGAGATGTACAACAAACGTAACAATATACTAAGGACGTGCGCTGCTACAGCTTCACTTGCTCACTTGTTGGCAAGTGTTAACTAATGTATCTTTAAATACATATTGCTGTGAAACTGGCATTAATGAGTCAGTGCGCTGACTTTGTGACTCTTGTCTACTCGTGCTACTTGTTAGGGTTAGGTGGTTGGAAAGGTCTCCATAGGCGTCTGGTGCAATTCATTCATGGTGCAAACGCAAACCAAACCAACCACAGGATTGTGAATTCAAAAGACAGTTCGTCGTTCTAGCTGCTCTGTGAGGCTGTACTTGGGCACAGTGGTGCTTTGAGCTAAAAGCTAATGCATGCTAACATTTGCTAATTAGCACAAAGTACGAACTACGGCCGTGGATGCTATAAATGCCATATGTTTTGCGGGTATTTGTTTGTAAAGTGAAGTATAGGACAAATAAAACTTTGACCTGGTGATGGCACACCACCAGGTCAAAGTGTCTGCCACATTTCATTGAAATCTATCAAATACTTGTTGAGAGATCTCAAAGAGATGGATTAGTTGTTGCCATGTCAACCTTATGTCAGGAGATCACCAAAGTTAGTAGGATTTGTCCTCTGGGGACCGTGAATGTCTGTAGGACATTTTGTTCCAAAACATCTTGTAGCTGTTGAGATATTTGACAGGATAAGTGAACGCTTGGACCTGCTGGTGGCGCTAAAATAAAAATCAGGATTTGTCCTCCGAGGAGCATGAATGTATGTAAAAAATGTTTGTAGTTAATATTTCAGTCGGGACCAAAGTGGTGGACATTGACATTGACCAGTCGAGGCAGATGACGCCCACCCAGAGCCTGGTTCTGGTTCTGGTTCTGCTCGAGGCTTCTGCCTGTTAAAGGCAGTGTTTCCTTGCCACTGTCTCCTAGTGCTGCTCATGGTGGAAATGTTGGGTCTGTACATATAGAGTTGGTATAGACTTGCTCTATATTAACAAGTGCTTTGAGATAACTCTGTTATATGGCGCTATCTAAATAAAATTGAATTGATGTCCTTAGAGCCATGTTGCTAGAATGTCCATCATTATTTATTACATAATGAGGTGCAGTTGCAGTTTCTTCCTAATCACCTATTTCTTCATGAGCTCTTTGTGAACACCAGAGAAGATATGATATTACAGCAGAGTAAAGTGCAGAGTAACTTGACAGCCACATGCATTACTCTGTTTTGCTGTTCCATCACTGGTCCATGTAGCTTGATGATGCAGGAGGAACAAGTTTCTGCTCAGATCATGCGTTTACACTCTTTGTTCGTCTTTAATAAGTTAGCGTGAGTACCTTACTGATGACAGCTAAAAGGCAATTACATATGGTTTGTTTTTCTCCTCTGGACCAAATTAATCGAATGACGTTTTAGCATTTGCCGTCATCCTGCAACTGCAGCTCGTGGCTACGTTTGCTGCCGTTCATCAAAAGTTACACAAGCTTACTTAAATGTTATGTAGTGGTTCGTTCTGTCGTCTTAGAGCCAAAAGGTCATGCGTTTGATTCCATTATGTGTGCACGGGAGACTGTTGTGTTTTCTTTTACAATTCAAAGACGTAAACGTCTTGAACCACATGAAATGCAGCTCCATCACACACAGATTGTCAGCTCTCCACCCGGTGAATGCTTAAACAGGCTCAAGCCCAATGAAAAACTACATGTTTAGACTACAAAACAGCATCCTTCAATTACTGTTGTATAAAAATTCAAATAAAACTTCAGCAGAGCCAGAGGGTTGCATTAATTCATAGAAGCTATCTGTGCACGGTCTATATCTGTGATTGTGCGAGTACAACTGTGGTGGAAGCACCTTGAGTTTTTCTCCACAGTGTAAAGCAGAGTGTTAAATAAGATTTATCAGAGCTGCTTCAGCTCGGGTTTAGAGGCCATTTCCCCTGAATCCCAGTGTGGGCCCTCTGTGGCCCTCATCAGCCAGCTTGTAAATAAATCAGCTCCAACCGTATGGCTCTAAATTGAGATTCAATTTACCTCACGATCGCTGAGCCGCCGTGCAGCTTTCTCACGTCGGGAGAGAGCAGCGAACTGGACATTTAGAGTTTAAAGAGGGGGAGGGGAGGGCGGGGAGCCAGGCTTATGCAGAGTGAGTCTTGAGTTTGACAAGCTCCAGCATCCGCCCCCTCTCTCTATTTGACAGGGAAAATGAGCTGAAATTGGAGCTTTGTCAGGCAGTCGCAGTTGGTAATTAGTTTCTGGCCTTTCAATTTAGATGTGCCAGGAGACGGCACAGGTAACGCTTAAGGCAATTGCCATCGCTGAAAGAGTGATGAAAGCCATTCAGTCAGCCAGACGCGTTTCATTCCGAAGGGGCTGCAGACCTTTTCGCATTTTCAAACGAGGTACAACTGTCTCAGTTTAGGGAGATACTGTTTCTGCAGGATTTGATTTATGTCTGTTTTTTAATCAAATGTCACACACTCTAAACAGACACTCCACTAAGGTTCATATTGTGTTTGAAGGCGTTTGCATCGGTAGTGGGTGAACAGTGTAGTAATTGTTGCTCTTTTAAAGCCTGATGATCGGACAGAATTTTGTTTTCACATCATGGTTCAGTCACACGTAGCCTTCATGTTTGGGATTGTTTGTTATGTCACGGAAGCTTTGATTAGTTCCTCTTAACTGATTTTAGCTAGGAGAAGATAGCTTAACATCCAAGTTAAGCATCCAAAAAATGTGCAAAAACTCTAATCCCAAACATACAGACAAGGAAACCGATAGGACTGGTTGCTGTTTTCAATACTAGTACAGATACGATGCCAGAATCTTGGTATCAGGACCAACACAAAACTACTTGTGATGACTTACTTTGATGTATTGTTTTTCTGCAAAAATCCCTTTTCACTTATCAAAAGAAGCCCACCCCACATACCACATGTTGTAGTATCTTGTATGCTTAATCAGTACAGAAACTGATATGAAACTGATACTTACGTGTTGGAACAGTTTCTTGGCCGGTAGCAGTGACTTCCTGCGCCCTTGTTGTCACTGTAACGCGTTGCAAGGCGACAACCCGAGAATCCGGGAAGTCACTGCTACCGGCCGCTGTTCTCCAAGAAATAGACACAGCCCATAACTCCCTGTAAAACACCTTTTCTTTTTACTTTTCTGCGTGAATTTGTGAGCTTAAGAGGTGCTGGTAGACATGTTTTTAAGCTTTGGATGCATCCAGACTAGCTGCTTCCAGACTTTATGCTAAGCTAAGCTCAGCTCAGCTCAATCTTCTCATCCAACGCTTGCTCGGAAAAAAACAATAATGTCATAAAAGAATAAGACGAAATGTCTTTACAAGGATTTCACCTGAATAAAATACAGAGGAACATTTTCTAATTAAATATTTTAGTCCAAAACGGTTTCATGGAAGGAAAAGTTAAGAAGAGTATGGATCTGAATAAGCTGTCCATGTATTTGTTAAAATGTATGTTAACTTGTCACATTACATTCTAAATTTGTGGGACGATGTATAAAGATAGCCACAGTTTTTACACTGTTCATCCGATGTGGACGTAACAATGTTAAAATTAAAGCAGAGTGAGCACTTTAACCTTATAGCCATCGTTAAATTTCAGTTTCCCCAGCCTGCACACATAAAACACAAAATCTACCTTCGCTGAAACATATTTGAAGTCTTTAATATTCATTTCATTAAGAGAAATTGCTAGAAGCTAATTAATTTAGCTACAAAATGCTCTTCAAACATTAGAGCGCAAAATGAACAGAATTTGTCTCATAAGATTACATAACAAACAAGTTCTTTAAAGCACAAGGTTTGTGTCGGTGTCTACAAAAACACCCCGACAACACGTCTATCTGTGCCTGTCATTTCATTTCCCGTCTTGTGCCACGGATTAACTTTTTATCTGATGACACTGTGATACATAAAAGCGAGGTTAGCTCGGCTACAAGACAATCCATGGCAGGGATAGATTTTGTAGTAATATGTAAATCAGCGTCATCAGTATTTCTGGCAACAACATTTCTACAGTGGCTTAAAGTCTAATAAAGGGCGGATTGATTCAGCAATATTGTGAGGATTAGGACAGCAGACACCTCATGTTTATACATGAGACCCAAATGGGCCCGCGGCTTACCGGTAGAACCATCGGTATCCATTATGACTGCTAACAATGCTAACAAGCTGTTTCTTAGTGAACTATACTAATAGAGGAAGGAGAAGAAAAGAAAGGAAAAACAGAAGACATTACTTTTCTCTTATGACAAACTGCGTTTTACAGCTGTTATCAACTTTGGTTTTCTATGGCAAGTTTCCCAAAGTGTTACATACAATTTTGTTTCTTTTAACTTCACGATGGCACTTTCTGGTGGTGTTGTCTCCGTCCTCTCACCTTTCAGCCAATCACAGGCCCCCAGCCTCTTAAGCAAGCAAGCTACCGGATTTAGCCAGTTAGCTCCAGTTTAGCTAGAGCAACAACTGTATCAAAGGAAGTGTGCATCATGGTGCAGGTGTGACGTGAAATTAATGTGTCATTGGGGATAATGCCATTATGGAAAGAAATGGGGCATCATGAAGTCAAAATTATACCCAATTAAATTCAGTTATTATGAAAATTATAAATGAAATATCGGTTAATAATAATAGTTTTAATCATTTGTTAAATTATTTCACAAATGTTTGGTCAATTTCCCAGAATGTATTCATTCGATTATTCATTTCATAATGTCTTTTTTATTCATAAAATGTTGAACACTTTAGGGTTCCATATTGTACATCCTTATGGGACTGGGCATGGATTCTGCCTTTCACTCATAGGAATGGTTTTTTTTTCCCTAACGTGTTAATCGGCGGCTAACCGAGCTGCTGATGCCGACGGTTTCTCAGCAGCTGCGCAGAGCCTGAGCACAGAGGACGACTGAAACCGAAGGCAACACCCGAATGCAGGTTGAGGGGGAATTTTCTCTCCTTGTCTCGTGAAATCATGGAGCGTACGCTGCAGTCTGTGACCTTCCAGGGTTTTCACTTATCAATGTGTCGACATGGAAAATATGCTGAGCTCAAATGAGACCTGACGGGGGGTGTTGATCAGGCCCGGACTGGCCATCGGCAGCTGATTGGCCTGGAGTGTCTGACCATTGTTAAAAATACAAAATGAAATGGGTAAACCAAAGTGAAGACAACATGGGGCCGCTAAAGTCCCTTAGAGCCACCGGCTTCACCTGATGGTATGATCTCTGCTGCAAAATGACAGACGTGTTCACAAACACGAGATATGTTTAGTGCTTTAAAAAGAAAAGAGAGCACGCTAGCAGGGTGCCCTCGGCACGTCACAATATCACAGCTTTCCCTCCCGGATTGATTCTGTGTTTCAAAGACGAATAAATGGTATCAACACTGACTCTGGCTCTGTAGGAAAACTACTCTGTTCTGTCACGTGGAAGTGATCCAGTTACTCAGAGCTAGCAGAGGGTCTTAATGATCAGCACAAGTCCAGTCAGAGCTCTGAGGAAATGGCAGGTGCAAAACAAACACTCTTAATTATGGAAGTGCAACTGTTGAAACTGAGGACACTTGGCAGTTATTAACGTGTTTGGGAGTATTATGTGTGCAGTAATAAAGCGAAAAACTGTGTTACTGGCTTAAACGGTAAACGGAAACTATTTCAACATAACATACAGTGGCCTAGCTATACATGGTCTGTTATTAAGGTGTGGACACTGGCCGGGGCTGTGTTAGATTTCCGGCCTGAACTCCTATCCCAGTCCATCCCTGCTGCTGATGGGTTGAATATGTAGAGGACTCCAGGTTCAAATGTGGCTTAAGATGCTTGACTGCATGTTCAAGCGCTTTGGATTATGTACATTTTTGTAATAACGCTGGTTATTAATGGTGTGGCTGGTTGACTGTTCACATTTACAGCAAGTGTTGGTTGGCCGTAAATGGCGTAGCTAATGGTATATACCACAGTAGCTTTCAGGGAAATTGCAAATCTTCATACGCTCGCAAAATCAGCAGCAGCAAATCTGCTCGGAGACCTCCATCTTTTGAAAGCGCACTCTAGTATTCCATACAAGGACTTTGACTGTAGCATATCAGCCTCATAATTCTGTCCAACTCCAACCTTCACAGCATGGGTGGGGGCATGTCGGCGTAGAGGTTGATGTTCCCTAAAATTATTTTCATGTTCAGTTTCAACAGAAAGTCAAATTCCACTGTTTGCCCTTAAAGAGACTGTACGCTTATGCTCATTGCCTATTTTTTATATAAAGATGGACGACATGATGCTCCCCAGAAGTGACCTCCTGGTGGCTGGCTGCAGTATAGCTCCCTCCGTGTAAGCAGATGAGTCACGGGCCAAGCTGAAAAACCAAGAGTACATGTCAAATAAATGTTTCCCAAAGATGGTTTTCTGTCATTTGAGGTGGTTCTCATCACGCTGACGTTTGTTGCAAACAAATGACGTCCAGATGACGTCACCAGCGCAAGATGGCAGCGCCCGTATCCAGGAAATTTCAGTCTTGTACAGTGGGAGGAAGGAGGAGAGGCGTCGTCCATCTTTATATGCAGTCTGTGGTCTTGATGAAGAGGAGTACAACTGCACGTGGGAACATAGTTGAGCAAAGCCTGTTGTGGCCCCAGAGGGAGTCTGATAAATGTCCTCAAGTGATGTCACTTGAGTCAGCGCCAGTCGGATGTGTTGGTGTGCAGTTAGAAAGAAGTGAGCTTACTGGACCTCTGCAGCTCGCTCCTCATCTCTGCTGCACGCTAGCAGCTCGAGGCTGCGTTAGCCGCTACTAGCACAACACAAGAAAACCAGTGCTTTTAATGGCTAATTAAGATTGATAGGTTTTGGCACAAAAAAGTCTTGGTTAGGGTTAGTGAAACGTCGTGATCTCGTTATTCTTAATACCACCATCTGCGAAGCCTTGACATGATTAGTTGATAATCCAATTAGACGAATATGAATTGGTAACTATTTAACAAGTGATAAATAGTTAAAATGCCAAACATCACATCAATATGCTGTTATAATAAAAGCAGTGGAGCATTTATTTATTCCAGTCTGCTGTGAATATTAGACCTGCCACGTTCTGAGCATCGGAGGCTTCTTCTGCGGAAAGAGGCTTTCCTAAACTTTCCATGCCGAAGACATGTTGTGTGGTATCAGTCAGTGGAAGGTTGTGTAGCGCAGCAAAAGAAGCATTTAATCATTTGAAAAAAGTTGCTGTAAACTGATGAGTGGAGTAAAATGTGCAAAGAAAGAAGCAGTTTTATTGTCACGTGCCTCGTGGAGGGTCGTTGAAGAAGAGTCTCGGAGGAGGATATCGTGAGTGGCAGATATCTGATATTTAATAAACAGCCAATATCGATCCATGAGTCCATAAGAAACACCTTCAAATAATATAAAGGAAAGCATTCCACTTTGAGACTAAGCAGAAACAGGATATGTGAGCAGCCCAACGTGGGGATTTGCCTCCCAGTCTCCCTCCCTCCCTCTCCGTTGCCCTTTCTGGGAAGTGCAGCAGCCTGTCAATAACTGTCAGAGGCTGTCTCAGTCAATCAGGCCTGTAAGGCTGCTTGGGCCTCTGGTGTAACAGGAGGATCTAACAGAAACAACCTATAACTGACACAGCTCCAGATCTATGCTCTGTAATCACTGGGGAGCCCACCTCTCAAACTGCAGCCCTGCCAGTCGCCTGACAGTGGACACATGTGCCGTGTAATTGCTTTTCATACCACTCAACCTTTTAAAATTGATTGCAGGCCATGTAAGAGGCTTTACTGAGAAGCGTACAGTCGGGGTGTGGACTGGGAATATTGCTTGACAATGTCATGCTACAGAATGTGTATCTGTAAACAATGTGGCCGGCTCGCCTTTCACGCTGTGAGGCTGCACACATTGAGTCATCACCCACAAAGGGTCTAATCCACCCCAGGCCTGTGTTTGACAGACCACCTAGCAAATGGAAAAGAAATTGAAAATCTCTTGCTGCTCTGAGAGTTATTTTATTCTCAATTACTTAGCAGCAGCAGCTGCTTGGCTCTGATGTCTGTGTGCACGCGGGCGCGGTGGTGTACACAGAACTATGGCCGTTCACATCAGGGTTCGTCAACACATCCGGCCCGCCAAAGTTCCCCATCCGGCCCCGCAGAATATAAATGAATTCAGAAAATGTGAGGAGGAAAGACATGCACACTGGTATTTAGGATACCTAGCATGATTATTCCGTCCTTTTGAAGCAACCCCAAAAATAGTTGAGGTGGAAATTATTTTTTTAGGATTGATTTACTGACCCGAAATACATCTGGGTTCGGGAACAATGTTTGTGCGACGGGACTCTCTGAATGCTGCATGTGTCAATGTGTAATGGAGGCGTCTCAGATTGTGTTCTTCTGTAACAGCGATGTTTCACTGCAGGCGAGGCATTCAGGTGCAGCTTTTCTGACGGCTGCCATGATGAACGCACACAGATCAGTCCGTCCTTCATTAAAGCTGCAGGTTTCCACGTCAACTTTCCTCTTCAGGCTCTTTGAGAGACATTTCTGCGTCTGGCAAACAATTCAAAAGGGTTTTCTTCCTGCATCTTGCAGGCGTTTTCCACCAATCAGGACACTGATAGCGTCAAAACTGATTAACATGTCTGGCCAATCAGGACGGCCTTCTGCATCTGTGTTTCATGTGTTAAGTGACTAGTTATCTTTATCCCGTGTTGTATAGGAGTCTGTTCACACCGATATAGGCTAACACACCTAACCTGTCTGGTTTGATTAAAGTGAACCCTGGTGCGTTTGCCCGGTTAGTGCGGTTTGTTTGGGCAGGTAATGGCACTCCGGTGCCGACCGCACCGACACCAGGTGGTCTCGGTACGACCGATGCTGACATCATGGTTGAGTCTATCTACATCATGAAGTGTATGCAGGGGCGTAAATGTAGCCCGTAGCGAGAGCAGGCCCTCCCACAAGCCAGCACTACACCTGTGTTCAACAACTAACTCCTGTGAAAATAATAATGGTGTCATTGGGTATATACTGTATGTCACAAGCAAACTATAACAAAAAAAACCATGAAAAACTGTTCAATTAAATGAATCATTTCTTATTTTCTTTGATGTTTCTTTAGTGTTTGTCACAGACATACATGCAATGATGATTTCTGGGTAATGTGTATGTTGATGTTGTTCAATGAAGTCTCTGTTTGATCGAGACGACACCGTAGATGATAGATAATTTAGGCACAAAATCTGTGTGTATGTGCGTACACTTCATGAGTAGCATCTAGCGTGCACTAGACCCTGTCACAGTACATGACCTGGAGCCCGTCATGTCTCCTGACCCAATACACTACACAGCCACGAGGCCACGCCCCCTACAGCTGCTGTTCCCTCACTCGTTGCATTTTTTAAATATTCTGTGAGAGAGGCTTCTAGTAGGATATCTACTGTATAAGAAAAATGTTTTTCGATATCATAGCATGAATAGATATGTCCATTCATGCAGTGAAATTTGCATTTGTTTTGTGAGCCTAATGTATTGTGTTTTGTGTTGCTTCTCAGTGTATAAAAGAAAAGGGTATTGCTGTCTACGCCTCTCTGACTGAGTGCTCTCTGTAGTCTACAAGTAAAACAAAAATGTCATTCTTTATGTGATTGAAGCACACACGAGGCTAGATTACCAACCGGGCAAAGCAGGGAATTGCCCCAGACCTCCAAAATCCAGTGTTTTTTGATAATTTGATTACCATATACCTTGATTCATTGTTTTATTGTTTGGCCTATGATGGGTAACAAAATCAGCGCTGCAAAATCCAAGGCGGCTATTCAGTTTACTATCACAGAAGGCTACGAAAGCCACATTTGAGAGGCTTGAACCAGCTTCTTTTTTTTTTTCGGTTGATACTTTTGCTTAAAAAAAATGACATCTCTGATTTACACACATTAATTACTTTCATGAGAAATGTCAGAAAATCAAACGCAGAAGACAAACGGTACGTACAAGCAAGGTCTCGCTGTTGGTGGAGCCAGCTCATGACTTAAACGTTGTTGTTTCCTATAAGAGCTCTCATTTGTGTTCAAACTTTGTGACAGCCTTGAAATCTATTCCTCCTCACCATTGAATTACAAAGCGATACATAACTGGATTGCTGTGCCTCTCTCGTGCAAGCATGCTGACCTTTATACTGGACTGTAGGAAACTACAACCAGAGCAATCCCACAATAAGGAAATGTTGGCAATAATGTAAAGTATACACAGCCTGCTGGCCCCCCCGAGGTTTGATTCAGATTTCTCTTTGAGTTCATGTTGAGGTTAGCGTGAGTGCGTTTCTCTGAGTGTGCGTTCACCACAGCTTCAGTCCGCTCAGTGTCTCCACCACCTATATTCTGGAGTTCGCTCTGCGGTCTCCCAGTCCTGCCGCATGTGGAGCCTTTGGCTGCATTTTTGTTCTGCCACTCTTTCTCCTTTCAGCGTCAAGGACCAGTAGGGCATCTCCTGACTCTCTGCCGTTCAAATGAGCAGGACTCCTGCTGAAAGGCTGAGAGGGTGCTGCTCACCATCTAAAGCCGACGCTCACCCTGCTGACGCTCCCCATCCTTGCCCTCCGCCTATCTCAGGTCCTGTAAGACATCCATGAGAAGTCCCCAGTGGTCTTGCAGATGCGAGAGGAAGAATGTGTGGTTTTAAAGGACTTTGGCTGTATGAAATAGCAATGTCCACCTCAAGTCAGGAGGCCCGGCAAGGAAAAGCTTGATCTTTTAGGAGCCGACTCTCTTCCAGTGGACGTTTCAGCGGGGTTTGCAGGGTCAGGTTAGGATTGATGCTTAAGCAATCTGTAAATCTAGTGACAAGGATGGTTTGTGGTTTTGAGACACACCAGTGCCAGTTTTTACCACAGTGACCCTCTTTGACATTAATTAGCTTTTAAACGTGAATGGCTTCAGAATAACCCTTTTTCATGATCGCCCCACTTTGCAGTATTTTTGAAAAATTGGTTGCAGCTTTCTATGCAGTTCACTGTGACGTGTACATCAGATTTTTGAAATGCTTTCAGTCCCCAATGTCCTGGTGTAACTTTCATATGAGAGTATTTTGTTCCCTGTTTTTCAAAAAGACAACCATTAATGTGATTGATGTTTATCCTGGTTTGGTCCAGTATTGCAACAGACATTGTCTGTACATCCATCTGTCCAAAACCATGGTCCGGAGTAACATATCTCATCAACTACTGTTACCATTAACTTTAGTATGATCCTCAGAGGATTCCTAATGATCTTTATGACCAAGTGCCATTTGATGATCTTTTGTTCCAGCAGCGGTCAGATCCGTAGCACCTTTCAACTATTAATGATTTTTATGGTGTAATCTATGTATTTGTTTTGTACTGTGAATGTACCGTCTATATTGTTGTCGTCTGTGTGAGTTGATTTGGTGGCACCATGTTTGACATCTTCTTTTAGTGTGTTAGCATAGTTTGGTAATTGGCATTAACATAAAGTAGTTTGACTGATGTTATTCTGAAAGAAAAATTAAAATATTTGATAGCACTTGCAAAAGGGTGAGGGGGTCATCACTGTGATCAGAATGTCTGAATCTATCAAATATGTTTAGATGATTCAGTCTGGAACAAAGTGGTGAACTGACTGACTGACCTACATTTCCATCCCTAGACCTAAAAATGGATGTCCGGATTTTTGAAACTTACTGTGGCTCTTTCTAGTCCCCAGAGGATGACTTGTTGAAACCTATTGCTTGGTGTTGCTGACTACTGGTACTATTCATACCAGTCACAGATCTCTCCAGATGTGTAGCTTGTGCACCCCACGTCAACGGGACAGCAGCCCGGGACATAAAATAGATTCTGACAGTCTTGTCATGTGCACTTGGCTTTTAAAAGGCAGGCTTGCAGCGACTGGCTGAGCCCCATGACCTCAGAACCAACTTCACAAAATTGTCAATATGTTGGTTTTGGTCCAGCACCTTTGGTTTTTTTTTTGGTCCGTGATGAAAATCGCAGCCTCAAGGGTCCGTTAGCAGAGCTTGTTTCCTACGGAATGGCTTCCCAGTCAATATTCCAAAAGCTCAAAGCTTCTCTTTTGGAGCTCCGTGACTGTAGACTCCATTATTAAAATATGTACTGTCTCAATCCTTCCTTGCATATCCAAACAGGCCATGTAGTGCTTACTGCCCTGGCATGTCTCTAAGAGATTGTTGATTTGAATCTGTTTTTGTTCAACATGGTCCCTTTGCTCCCTGGCATTGTCATCCAGCCTGAGCCGACAATACCGCCGCCATGTCGCCTGTGTCCCTGTATGCAGATTGATACCCAGGGCATTTATCAGCTGCAGGTCCACCGCACTGAGCTCCATGTTAAGTCAGGTGGAAACCTGTGACTGGCAGCAGATAAGGCGAGGGACCATTTTAGAGGCAGTGTTAAAATTAACCAGTGTAATGAGGAAATAAGTGACTTATTGGCGCCGCAGTCATTTCCTTCATTAAGGCTGATATTTATGAGCATCCATCACGAGGGGAGCTGCCAATGCTACGACTCCAGGTTTATGGAGCGTGGATTGTCACCTTGTTCCAATTATCCTCTACCTTTGAATGTGCTGAGCGTTTGAACATTAAGAGAAGAGGACATGTCGCATCATTAGTTGTTGTGCTATGTGGGGGAAAAGAAAAGTGAAAGGAGAGGCTCGGCGGTGTCGGACTATTTTTATTCATCATAGCAGCAATTAGCTGATTAGAGCAGCTGCGAGGAAGGTGCTGGACGGAGGAGGATTACATGCCGCAACCATTAAATGTGTTACTGCTTTAAAATATGTTGAAGCAGTGTTTCTCTCTGGCTGAACAATTTCAGTTTTAGTTCCAGGCTTCCATATAAATTTGTGAAAGCAATAAAAGCTGTTTCCTTGATCCTGTAGTCTGCTCTGGCATTCATGTATTCATTAGTATTTAACAGACTAATACAGATTTGTAATCAAGTAAAATTATCCGTCAGAGGGATTACTGGTGAAGCCTGTTTTTCAAATGGACTGTAACAGTAATCCTGTGAGGTTTGAACGTCTTAAGAAATTAACATTTGCCTCTAACGCTTTTTTGGAAGCCTAAAATGATGATGTCATTGTAGAGCTTTGGAATTGTCTCAAGGGTTCAGAATTCACTGGGTTATACGTAAGGGATAACGCCCAGTGGGGTTTCCATTATCAGGCAGGAACCGTCTGACGTGCATCATCCCGCATTATGCCATGGTCACCTGCAAAAGAAACAAACTTTATTTATACTTTCATGCATTTTGCAATCATAATCATTACCATCCCATAAGGATCTTATGTAATGGAAGCGTCATTCACTACTCCAGTAAATAGGACGAACCAGAGAACCAGAGATTTTTCTAGTCTGCTAGCAAGATTCAAAGTCAGTAACATTGTCTACAAGTTGACAAACGGTAAATATAATTTGACAGCATATTTAATATATATATATCCTATCTAGCTCTCCAGCCACGTCACTGTCCCCAAATCAATATCAAGATTACCACGAACAAATGTTAGGCCATGAGTCCCCTCGGCCTCAGCTTGAAGTAGCGAGTTGGATGTGAGATGATGCAAAGTTCAGAGTGCAGTGTGCTTCCTGCAGCGTGTTAGTCACCGTCCTGTGGTGCTCGGAGGACGAGGCGCTGAAGGACTCACTCGGTGTTGTGAATAACATATTCAGAGAAATTGTAAACGGAGGCTCTGGATGTGTCTGTCGCTATGGTTACTCATTAGGATGACGCTTTACTATGTGGCCACACAGTGATTTACAACGGTGAACAGACAGCTGCATTGGAACTACTTAGGTAGGTGTCCATTTTCAGGAATTAATGGATACCCTGCAGCCAATCAGAATTGAGAATGTACCCAGACCATGGTCTAAAATGTGTTACACAGGGTAACATACAGTATGTAGATGCCATATACAGATAGGCGACACATATTGACATGGCCGCTCTCTGGAACACTACGGGGGCGAACGTTCGGCATTCTTCCGGGAAGAAGCTTCTTCATTTAGTCTTTTGGTGACGGTGGTGGAGAGAGCAGTCGGACCCAGGTGTTCAGCTGGTGTGTGATGTGATGACTGTGGAGGGAACCTGGTGGTTCCCAGACATTTTGACTCGGGGCCCCTTAAAATGAAGCAACACCTACATGTGACCCCCTCATCACAGGCTGCATGAAGCTACTCCACTGAGGAATCCTTCAGCTAAAACATGATAACATGAGAAAGACCACGTTGAGACTGAATGTTTGTTTCTTGGCTGCTGCTGGGATCAACCCCCACATTATCCTCCTTCCTTTTCACAGGGTTTTTTATTAAAGTAGATTCAATGCTCATTGTTTCTTTGAAAGTACATTAGAGTTAATAATAGCCATTACTAATTACTTTACTTTGACTTTTATTTATTTAATATACCTGTTGCTCTTTTTGCACTATCCCCTTTGCTGCTGTAACACTGCAATTTCCCCACTGAGGGACTAATAACGGATTATCTTATCCTATCTTTTCTTATCCTATTTATCTGCACCACTTGTAAGCACTCCACTTAGCTATTTCTATAGCTTAATTTGAATTCAGCTGGCCATATAGGTAGCGAAATAGTCAGATCTTAACGTCTGCTGTGGAAAGATGATAAGCAGCTCGCTTCTTATTCATGTGTGCTCCGCAAGAGAAACTTTGCTCTTCTGGAAGAAACTTTGCCAGAGACGCAGCACAGTGTGCAGACGGCCACCAGCGGCATTCTGTTAAATATAGCTCTCCATCTTCGCAGATACGTGTTGACGAGGCACAGGTTGCACCAGGTTAGACAGTGTACTTACATTCTTTGAAAATCCAACAGTTTGCCTAAGGATGAGAATGATAATTGCCTGCGAGGTGTCATAATAAACTGTTCCGTGTAATAAAAAAAAAAGAAGAACAGGCTGTATTTGATGCAGAGGATGTACTGTGTAATTTATACAGCAAAGAGCTGAGATGAAGAGAACCTCAGCGTGTGTGGAAAACAGCTGGTGGTAGCTCGTGTAATGGCTCGCCTCCACATGTGGTGATATATATGGACAAAGAAAGACTGCCGTCCCCCCTGAGAGCAAAACTCCGGCTCAAATAGCACGGCCGCCTGTGATTTTCAGACATTAGGAAATCAGCTCTACATTGATTCCTTCACAGCATATCCTTTTGTCATTGCTGTTTGTGTTTTAAATGCAGTGTATGATATGAATACATAATTGGCTGTAAATGCAGAAAAGGCAGCGTGAGTGGAAGCGGGCTTGGGCCGAAATTACAAATCTGACAGGAGTCAGTTTTGCATCAGATGTGTGCACTGACCCGAGTTCCTCTGCACAGATAGAAATAATGAATTCATTTCATATACTGTCCCCGAACGCATCATCCAGCTTTCCTACTCTCGTCCACCATCATATATAAGAAATAATCTCATCTCCATCTGCTTGTAGGACTGTTTTCAACCTGTCGTTCACTAATTATGGAAAAATTGCTGCTGCTGAGCGTTCTATCACGTTTCTCATTCCACACTCGTACACAAGTCCATGTCATTCACCTGCTTTTACAGCAAGACCTTTCTGCGTGCAAACAGTGATTCTACGTTCACATTACACGTAGCCTATGCCACCTAATTTTTGTTTGACTAGTACTGACTTAAATGTGACAATACAAACATAAAATGACTTTACACAATCATTTAAAAAGCAGATATAAATATCACATAGTGTTATAGGTCTGTGTTTAATTTGCCGTGTGTCTCATCCACCAACCAGAACTCATTTTAGTACGAAATCTTAATTTTTTTTAACGGTTTGCCTCTCATTCCCACCATCTTCTCCCACTAAAATAGCGCAGTTACCCAACGGAGGCTGGTAAAATCCAACATGTAATGTTTGTACTGAAATAAAGTTCATCTTTATGTATTACATTGGTGAAGAATCAACAAGAACACTGTCGACATGTGACGCTCTTTATCTTCTGTTTCTAGATTATGTGTTTATATGTGGATAATATGTCATATTTCTTAAAGGGAGTTTGGCGTAACTCCCTTTGGCGTCTTGTTAATTCTTTTTTAATTAAACATGATGTGCTTGATGGTGTCGGCCTATTAATGACTCCTGATGAAAAGTGAAAGCTCAGCATCCTCAGTTTTTTCGGATTTTTGTTTGGAGGGTTGGAAAATTAGTAGGTTAGAGACATATTATTTACCTGGCATGCTGATATCATAAAAACCCTTATACTCGTCCCACTTTATGTGGCATAAAGCCGTGGTTAGATTTGTTCCAGTAGCTGCTTGCTGTCTAAACCAAAGGAAACTAATGGTTCCTTGAATAATGTGTTAATAATCAGCCAAATTGCCTAAAACTGACCTCTGCACTGGACAAAATATTTAGCACTGACCATTATACTTAACCTGCAATGCTTTTTAGAATAATAAAAAATATGATTCCTTGTAAAACAAGAAATGTCACAAAAATGTCATAGAAAACATTAAATAAAATGTTCCTCATGCATATAGACACTCTGTTACAACACTATTTGTGAGTAAACTGTTTGTGTTCTTTGAGAAATCACGACTCCTTTTCACGTTTTGCAAGAAAGAACCTTATAATTCCCAGCAAAGAGTGAGCTCGCACGGCTTGGATTTTGATGTTGTACATTTAGGGTGTCTGTCATCTTCATATATGAAAGAGACTTGTTCCACATATAATTTGTGTGTTTTGTAAGTGTTGCAAGAGCACTCCAGCACTTTAGCACGGCAATACTATATCTCTGTCTCACTCTCGATGGACAGTTTAAAATAAAAAGAGAGAATCAAACCACCGTTGCCCATGATGCAACTCGGCCACTGACACTTTGTTGTGGGCGGCTTTGGACGTGTTGTGCTAGCAGCTGCTAATGTAGCCTCAAAGCCGCTCTCCTCGAGCTGAGATGAGGAGCTTCAGAGTTCCGATGAGCTCACATCCACCCAGGCTTCTTTTCGATTTCAACTTGCAGCCCTCAGCCTAAACCAGCACCGACTCAAGTGACATCACTTGAGGCAATTTTTCAGTCTCCAACGCAGCTCGCTCTGGAGACACAAAAGGCTTTTTTCACGTATGCAGAAGTAAAAATTTAAAATAAACGTACTGTATCCTCGTTTATCAGGGGTCACTGTAAAGCATGACTTCCTCTGTTTGTGTGTGTGTGTATGATGCCTGTGTGAAGACACAAAGTACACAAAAACAATTATGATTGATTACAGTAATGAGTGTAAATGTTAAATTCAATATTTCCACCCCTGGTATTCGCTTACATTGCTATTTTTCACCCATAAATCCATGTAATTTATCTGCTTTTACAGCACAAAGCTAATCTCTCTACACTGACCATAGCAGAATACATCTGTAGCAGTCATGTTAATGCATTGAACCCAAAGAAAACAGGCCATAATGGTGGTGTGAATAGCCAGAGGAGGCGCGTGAAGTGGCAACATGATAAAGACTTCTACCTTTCCTACAGAAGGTAATGTCAGCATATTATTTCCATGAATTCACCTCCCTGCCTGTTTGTTTTATGTGTTGCCTCTCTTTACACCTGGATCCATTCATTTACCCATTTAACAAGGACAACATTGATTGAGAGAGGTGGTGCACGGGCAGATTCGATTTCAGAGGACAGAATTGGATTTGATGGTGGGGCATAATAGCTTTCATGGGCTTTTACGGCGCTGAATAGCTTAGCTGGAGCTGCCTTGATGGGACTGAGGTGTAATTCTGAGAAGGATCCCGGGGATGGCAGGAGCACAAACATCCTGTTCCTCGTTGCCGCAGCCCGCAGAGCTCTCAGCGCTTTACCCAGAGGAGGCAAGCGCAGGACGCCATGTGTGGCTGAGGCCTACCGTCAGACTAGAAAATAAATACAGCATACAGAGTTTCCAAAAACTGTGCTTAGATCAATGAGCTGCCACGATGAACAATAGTCGTGAACTAGGCCGGGCGCTCGCCAAACCCAAAGGAGAGACGTAACCTGCTGTGAGTTGTCGTTAAACGCGGTGGCGTGTTGGCGGCGGCACAAAGGCTTGTTTGTGTGTGGACCAAAATCCGGGCCTTGTGGCTGAGATAAGATGTATTCAGGCTCCACAGCCACAATTGGGTTAATCAGTCCCCTCCTAATTCCTCTCCATTTGGTCTGCTCTGATTTCATTCATCCGCAAATGGCTGTGAGGTGAAAAGTTTTGCTACAACGGGGGACAAATTGTAATCTTTGCCTTACTACATTATGTTAGCTTTTGATGAACAGGGAATTCAAAACATTGTCCACCGAGCAGTCATTTTAAATTCGTTATACTGTTAGTAAAACAAAATGCACTTGAAAGTGTTTTCACTGCTAAACTGTGTATCCAACTGAAAAGGATTTGCGTTTCCTTTGTTTCTGTCACACTAGCAATTACTCACCTCAGTATTGTTCATCTTAAAGAGACGTGGGACGATGAAGTAACCCAAGCGTTGGTTTGCAGGTGCCACAGGGGATGTCCAGCCCGACGCCCTACCCTCGGTGCAGGGCACCCTGCCGCACTTCATCCAGGAGCCGGAGGACGCCTACATCGTCAAGAGCAACCCCATCAAGCTGCGCTGTCGAGCCGCGCCCGCCTTACAGATCTTCTTCAAGTGCAACGGGGAATGGGTGCACCAGAACGAGCACTTTTCCCAGGAGTTTAAGGACCTCAACACTGGTGAGCTGAAGCTTTGTGGCCTTTTGTATTGTAAACTTTTTCAAGGCTGTAACAAAACAGCCAGCTGGTGACTTGGTAGGATTACTAAGCAGCCAGCGTTGCTTGTTGACATGCCATGGTTATAGTGATGTAACCGGATCAATTACTCGGCTGCAATTACTTTTCAGGCTTAAACAGCAGGTTACAGTCCAACTGTGTGGGAAATATTTTTTAAGAATGCTTATGAGCAAAACTTTGGAACTAAACTGTAGCTTCTGCTAACACACCCAAACTGATGCACACAACCAATTTCCCTTCCCTGTCACTGCGTTAACAAGATGTTCTGAAGGCCACTTCAGACCATAGAAACGCAACGAGACGAAGCCATTTTAATTCAAATAAATTCAGTTTTATTTATATAGCCCCAAAACATAAGTTACCTCATAGCACATTTTCACATAGAGCAGGTCCAGACCGACTCTATATGTATGTATATAGACCCAACAATTCCCACTGTAAGAGCCATATAAGGAGATGAGAGGTGTGATGAATGGAGTTACCGTTTCAGAAGTAAATTTTCTACTCGTCAAGCTTATTGCAAACCGCAGAGCGTTAACAGTAGCGGTGAGGAGGTTAAGAGTGATGGAGAGATCGCCGCTACAATACCCACCATGAGCAGCAGTAGGAGACAGTGGCAAGGAAAAACTCCCTTTAACAGGAAAAGACCTCGAGCAGAACCAGAACCAGAACCAGGCTCTGGGTGAGTTGTCATCTGCCTCGACTGGTTGGGTAGAGAGACAAACAAAAAAGATATAGAGAGTGAGAGCAGGATGAAAGAGAACA
>JAVQJV010097223.1:0-10882 GCA_036024995.1 Gadopsis bispinosus
TCCCCTCCGGGTTTAAGGAGCTGTAAGGGATATCGGAGAAGGTTTAGCTCCCCTCCCTATGTCTCCGCCCCTCCTTCAACACATGAATGTGCAGCAGTGTTCACCACAGTATTAAGCACTGCAGCGAGAGCAGTGCAGAAAAGGAATAGGGCGGACACTATATGCTTTTAGTCTCTGTGAATTTTTAACGCAGAATGAACCAAAAGGTGCTGCACTCAAGTAGAATCGATAACCAGCCTCAGACTTTATTGAATGGAAGGTAGCAGAAAACAAACCTTTACGTTACATAGACTCCACCGCTATTGAAATAAGACCGTGATCGCAGGGAAGTGAGAGGGGAGCAGCAGGAGACACTGAGCTAGAGGTTGAACACTTGTTTGACAATTACTGCTGTAAAGTCTAAGGATACATCTGTGTGTGTATTAGTGTGTGTGTGTTCTGTAATAGCATGGCAGATATTCATCCCTGGGCCCACGCAAACAGTACAGTCACAAGCACAACTTTACTTTCAGACTAAAATCAAGAATGTTTACAGCTGCAACTCCTCAGAGACTGCGAGTCTGTGATCCGAGGTGGCGCACACACACACACACACACACACACACACACACACACACACACAGAGTAATCAGTTGTCACAGTTGTCATCCTGGTCTTCAGCAGCGAATGCTGGGCCATGAAGTTTAAAGTCTTAAATGTCACTGTCTGTGTTCATATAAAAGCCCATTAGGTGACACTATGACAACCCCACCCAACTCACACACAGACAGACACACACATCAAAGGCGACAAAATATACACACACACACACACACACACACCACCAACATCCACAACCCGGCACACTGCTGTTTTTTGAGGAGCCGTCATCGCTGATCTGAACATCCTGTACGGTTTGGAGTTTGTGATAGGAAGCTAGCTTGGGCGTGGAGGAATGAGGAATATAAGTGAAGGGAGAAGGCCACTGGACGAGCTCAACAGTACTGGCTATTGTGTAATTCTGGTTCGCACAGCACTGACATCTGTACACTTTGGCCACATTATAAAGGGAAATATTTGCACAACAAGTAAAAATTCAACTAACTCCGCCTCCTCCTCCTCCTATATAAAGCTGCATGCCAGAAAGCTACAGACAAGCCCTTCCTCTGCAGAGGAAAAGCAAGTAGAGTCCATACAGCAGCATAGTTTCAGGAGAACAGGGCCAGCTACAATGTGCAAGACAAGGGTCATAGCCAAGCAAGCACTAGGGCCAGCAAGCCTCGCCACTGGCTCTGATGACCTTCTACAGTATAAGTAATGCAACCCTATTACCACACAAGGCAACTCAAACACTTGGTCAAGTTAGGAAGAGAATGAGGTTATGGTTAATTAAAGCTCAAAGGTTAATTGCAAGTCTGTGATGTCAACTCCCATCCTACACTCCGACATCCTTACTTTCCAACTTTCTAGATAAAGAACACGCTACTGAATGTTGACATTGGATATAAATTGTGAGGTGTAGAATCCTCCAACACTGACAAAAATTCTAAGGATGCTGAAACAATGTTAGCCTAGGTAGCAGGGCTACCAGGTATAACCAGCACGCCTTCAGCTGTCTGCGTCTGTCACCTAAATTTCACCTTAAACATGAAGTGGTCCCTCAACAGTATCCAGCATTGCTTCCCTTCACTTATTGAGATTCGATTACAGTGTGTGTAGCGTAAAGATCACGGAGCACTTTGCATTAACCAGGTGCAAATGCAACGGCTGCATCCAGATACAGATCAAATGCTAATACCACATGGAACTGGAGCCACGATGAGCGTATCTGTAGTTACAAATAAGACGTGTCTGGATAGCTGCTGCACACTGTGTCAGGTGTCTCATTTTAGAGCGATTAAAGGAGAGGACAGTCGGTGGAGAAATAACTGTGTTAGCACCCACACAAAGATCAGATGATGGGAAACACACTCCGGATAGCTCCTGCCCTCCCAGCAAACACTGTGGCCACTCGCATTGTCCTTTAAATCAGTGCACTGATGAGGACTCAGACTAAAAGGGGGGAGAGGACTCAGGAAAATATAGTGAACTTTATCTCCGTAGAATGTACTTGAGGTCATTCTAGAAGCTGATCAGCACGCTGGACGACTACAGTGATTAGTGACTGGAGGGGAGACGGAGCTGCCGGGACAGCGGCTGCTTTAAATTGCTAGAGGTAATGGAGTGTGTGTGTGCGCGTGCGTGTGCGTGTGTGTGTGTGTGTGTGTGTGTGTGTGTGTGTAATGAGGGCTCTTTCTGCCACCTGCTGAGACAAGGCCGGTCCATGCTGATGAGGTTTCAAAAGAAAAAAAGGCAATAAGGAAGTTAGTGTGAGCCTGCCAGGGGGCCCCATGCCTCCACTCAGCATATCCAGAGAGTCTGGAGCCCAGAACGCTGACTCACCTACAAAATGAATCCAGTTTCTTCAACTTAGGAGCATGGACCACGCACAAGAGCATGCTTACACGTTCCTCCATCAACCACATAGTGTCTGATTGCAATTCATTGTTGTCGTTGCTCCCTTGTTGCCCTGATGGAAAACGCTCCTTTTCCAAGGTGGTCCATAACAATTTTGTGAGCTTCAGTAACCTAAAATATTCATCATTCATGTTGGATTTGAGGTTAGTCCCCACCCCCCGCTTAGGTGAACCCATCCAGTGCATAGACTGTGTGAAATGGGTTGGAACTTACTTGATGTTTCAAATACATGATATTTCCTGGCTTCTCCACGGAGATTGAAAATATAAATAAGATCACCTAACTGGAGTATATTGTTATAAATGTAAAAGACATGAGTGTTTCTGCATGCTTCAACCCATTTGTTACAAACGACTTATCCTACATTACGGCAAATCATTTTACAGTATAGCCATAATTAATTAATAAAACCATATGTTTTTTGTGCTCCATCCTGGCTTCTAGTCAGCTATTTATACAGAATTAGAAACAACTTAAAAGCGGTGCTTGAGGTAGGTGACCGTGTCTGTGTGTGTAGTTATATGGCAAGGCCAAAAACACCCTCCAAGCTCATTTTTATCCTGCAGTAAAATGAATGGAAGTCAAAGTATTACATCATCAGTAGTAAGAAGCATTAAATGGGACTCATAGTAAATGGCATAAGAAATAAGATGTGACATTGTCATTGCTGACAGTGCCGATGCCACAATGCTGACATTTGTCGCAAACTGTAGCAGATTGTTAAAAATTGGACTGGTGATACTTATTGGTCTGCACGTGGGATTTATTGACAATAAGCATAATATAGAACATCCTATAAGGGGAGTTCACCAGTAAGTTAGTGCAATTTATTTATTTACTAAATAAAACATACTTGATTTGATTTTCCTTATCAAATCAATATTTCCTAACACTAACCATTGTCAAATAAAACGACATTGTTTATTTCATCTGTATATTGCAATGAGCATGAATCTAATGTGTGAAAACTGAAACTATGATACAGTCAATAGAGAGGAAGAAAGATAAATGCCCTTTAATTGCTGCTGCACTGTTGCACGGCTGTATGTCTAGTGTCACTGGGATGTATTCAAACTCTGTATTCTGTGGCAGAGCAGAAAATCACATTTTCTGTCTGTCATGTCATAGCTCTTCCCTGAGGCTGTGCTCAGAGCAGAAAGAGAGACAAATACAGACAGAGATAAAGAAAGAAAGAAAGGTGAATAGATAGAGGGATGAAGAAGGGGAAGAGATAAGGTCATGCAGGGTGCTCAAACGTTATACTGCTGTAAAGTGAGATTACGTCTCTCCTCCAGATGCTGGAGAACCTTTGCTTCTTCAGGAATGATTTTGGAGTTACGTGTTCAGTGCTCGGGTTAGTCTGTGGGTGCTACTGCTTTTCTCCTTCACACATGGCTAATGGTGCTGATTTGGGACAAACTGTCAACTGCACTATGAGCAAAGGTGTAATGTAGAACCATTTGTGTATGAAAAAATGTATTTCTCTCCAATGGTTCTTTGAAACAAGATTTGTTATTTAGGTTCAAACCAAAATTCTACACAAAAATACCATTAATTGGCATGTGATTGGTCTATATACGTTTTAGAAGGACAGTCTATTAAAAATGTTGACACGATTTGAAATATTAGGTGCTTTTTGCCTTTACGTCTGCATTTTCAATACACAACAAATATGAACTGAAGTGTCTGGGTTTTAAGGATATAAGAACCACACCGATGGGACATTTTGAGCCTTAGTATTGTCAAAAATGTTCTGATAGGGCAAAATATGAAAAGCTTATTTTTCACTCCAGTTGTGTTTCTCTGACTTATTGCCATTTGGGGTGAATATGTTTAGTGATTTCAGCAGTACGCCTCCATTAATGCTTTTTAACAAGCACAATGTTGCCATTGAGTTAACTAGGTCTCACGCTTTATTGGTTACATGCTGCTGAAGCTGCACCTTGGATCGTCATGCTGCATTCGCTACTATCAGCTTCTGTTCACACTGTAATGTTTACTGTCTATTGTAATACTGAAGAAAAAACTGTACATTTTGCAGGAAAGAGTAAGTTGTGCTGATTCCAGCAAAATCAGTAACAGTACCTTAATACAGAATACTGGACCTGACCCTTTACCCTTCACAGCTGCTGGCAGTTGAAGTTAGCCGACTGTTAGGTTGAAAAAAGTGTTCGACATGTGCAGAACAGGCTGATGCAAAAAAATTTAAATTAAAAAAAATATAAAGAAAGTTGGCTGAGGAAAGTATGAGACCACTGTACTTTATTTGTAATAAAACTATGGTCATTGTGAAGAATGGTAATAAAGAGCACATCTATAAAGAATCCCCAGAGCTTTGTAAGATCTTTAAACTTCATCGGCTGTAATCCTAATATCAAGATATCAGCAGAGGAACTGAAATTGTGTCGGGAACAGTGTCTGTAGGCAGCGGAGGAAGGACCCAAAAGCAGCCAGACGGGGAAAGACTGGTGTTATTGACGACCAAACAAAAAGGCACCCTCAAAAGGCAAGGCAGACGCTCCAGGCAGAGTCCCAAAAACACCAACTTAAACACCGGGGGGTCCGGGTGGGGGGAGCACAGGAAGGACACACCGACACGAACAATGATCCAACACAGGCAAAGGAGCTGAACCAGGTTAAACAGACAGACACACTAACGAGGGAACACAGGACAGGTAAACACTGGAGCAGGTGAAACCAATCAGCCATCAGGGAACCACAAGGGCAAAGGTCAGACAGGACACTGACTCAGACAGGAGAAACAAGGCTGCAAAGCACAAGAGCAGAAGGACACAGGAACAAACACACACACACCGACAGACCGTGACACATTGTAAAGCTCTTTAAACTTAAATATCACTCACTTAATCTACCCTTCCCGAACTTGTGACACCATGGACATTTGGCAACTCTACCTTCTCAGACCTGTATTTAAAAGTCTATTTAGACCAATTCCAGCATAAATCTATAGAGAACCATGCTAAAATGGTTTATAGCACAAAATGTCTGATGCCACAAAGGTCTGTGTGGAACAGTTATGCACTGTTATGTACTGTGATCAGCTTAATAACAATTAGTACTAACCTTAAGAAACCCTTATTGTTAATAAGGGTTTTACTACTGATAGCTAAAGGACATTAGTCAGCCTGCTTTACTCCTAAGACATGAGCGCTGCTTCAGAGGTGCAGGGCTTTTGTATTCTGCTCCAGGACCTTGCTGACTAACCAGAAATGAAAGACAAAGGGCTTTGCTTCCTCATCTTCATAGATGAAATAAATAAAAGCCGTTATCATAAACAATGTAAGCTGCTAACGGTGAGGCAAAGATCTGCTCCGTTCCCTGGCCAAAGTGCAGCTCATGCTCTAAATCAAAAGAAGATCCATCATATAAAGCAGCGAGGAGACTAAAAGTGGCCTCCGTGTTGAGTAACGAGCATTCTTTTGTACAGTAGCTGATGTATCACTGGGCTCCATGTATCACTGGCTCTGTCAGTGAACTTGTACATTAAGAGGATGGATTCCTCTGAACTCATGATGCTATACTGCTTATCAAAGTTCCCTGTTGGTCTGGTTAAAACAGTAAGCCCACCTTGACAAAGTGCACACTTTGAAGGAAGGATAAAGGGAGAAGGTCTGACTAAGGACAACGTATGTAGAGGTTCCTTCTCTGCCAGACAGGATCAGATTCCGATTCAGAGGATCATTAGATCCATGAACGGTTTGACTGAAACAGCGAATGACAGATTGTTTAAAGGGTTGGTTCACACAAGTTACAAAACAGAATGGTAACTCTTTAGATCCCAGCCCACATTAGTGTAAACCCCCCAATTTACAGTGTGATGCGGCGTACTGTTACACTGTAGCTACAAAGTCAGCAGGGGTAACAATGTGGGAACTTATATAATAAACATGTAAATATTCTATCTTTTAACCAACGGGTTCTATTACAGGTTACTGCAGGACAAAGAAAGGAAAGAAAAAGACAAACATATTTATGGTATCAAGTCATTCACATAGTTGTGCTTTGATTTGTCTGAGATACGCGTCTCTCAGATTATGTTGAAACCTGGCCAAATAAAACAAAAACGACATGCATGGCTACATTTGCTCAGTCTAATCTCAGGTTGGATCTCTCTCTCTCTCTTTGATGCTTGGCTGTTGAATATTTACATATTTTTTCCAGACAACAACTTCTCCAACTGACCTCCATGACGGTGCCGGATGCTGCAGATTTGTGATCATAAAGCTCTGCTAGGTCGGAAATGAATACCAAGATTGATAGGGAACGCCGCCGATATGTTCCCTCCAGACGGGATTAAACGATAACATATTAGCCCACCTGCTGTGGAAAAGTGAACTCATCCCAAGAGGTCCTTTAACAACAATCTGGTCTGCAAAGCCAGTAACACTGACTATTATGAAAATCTTTGAGCATAATGCAATCAACCAGCCCAAAATATACATTCTGTGTCTGCTTAGCCTCCAGGATTCCACTGGGTGTCCACAAGGGTCTCCACTGACCTCTGAGTGGATGTGATGTGCAGACATGTCCGTGTAGTGTGGTGTGTCTGGTGAAGCTGGAGGGAGCTGGCAGCACGTGCTGTAGATAGAAGACCTCGCTGGATGGATAGCTGGTTTAGAGAGGTGACAGGCTGGATGGGCTTTTCCACGCTGCTACTTCATGCTACAGCACTGATCATTGAGGATGCAATGCCAGGTCTCCGTGCCCCTACATCCACAAATCATACACGAGTAGTAGAACGTAGTTACCAGAATCTGCAGCAACTCATTACCGAGCAGAGTTCACTCTTGTCGGACGTCGGTAGCAGCAACATGGCAGCAACTCCTCACACAGCTGTGAGCGTTTAGTCCGTCACATCGAAACAGAGCGGCCACCTCACAGCAGGTTGGTGTGTTGTGTAAGGAATGAAACAAAGAGAGCTAGATAGATGAAATACTGTCCCACCTCCTCGCTGCTGCCCAATCACTGTGTGAGGTAAGTGTGACTGTCGAATTGTTGGTTTGGGAAAATATAGAAATTGTCCCTCAAGTCTGACATTGGAAAAGTGTGAGGGGGGGAGGTTTCTTCTGATGGGGCACACTGGCGGCTTTACAATGGCAGACATTTAACGTATTAGAAACAGAACCAAATGGACGCACTTTGTCTGTGTCCACGTCTACTTTGGAGTATTTCAAGGCCTTAACTTAATCTAAGGGTGTTGATATCAAGACGGACAAGTCCGGCATCACCAAGTCACAGCAGCGTTGACACCGTATGTGTGATTCCAGGAACAATCCACTGAGATACTTACAGATTACCTGATTCCACTTCCAACTACATAGTCGTATGAGACCTTGCTACTGGGTCATATTGGCTTATTGTGTGTTTGCACAAAGTACATGTTTCCATGTGTTTATCATGTATTTCAGTTTGTACACAGCAGGCTGATTCCAGCCAGCTAACTACACCCTCCTACAGAACGGCCCTCTGAGGCTAAGGCCCTGTCATTCTAAATGTCATCCTATCTGCTGTTATTTCAGTCCAGTGACATCAATTCTTGCTATAGGAACCAAAGGAACATAAGGAACAGGAGTTTGGTGAATTATGTTAGGGAACATCTTATTGTGGCTTAAGTTTAAGGCACCTGTGGTTTGTCAAACAACTGGATGACCTATGAAGCGGATCGTCCTGTCATATCGAAAACCTCTGTATATAACATTTGTGACAATGTAACCTCAATGTAACCATCGTACTCTGCTATTTGTTGTTTTTCTATGGGAACAACTTAAATTTGTCATAAAATGCCTAAAGGGACCCAGCTGTGCCATCAGTTCTTATGGCAGGTGTCACTTTCTGAAATATGTATTTCACAGCAGTCACAGAAACCTTTTTTTGCAAGAAGACACAGATGAGCCAAGGATCCAGAAGTCTTCCAGGATCAATAAAAATCTCTTTTCTTGGGAAACTTTCTTTTTATGCACACTGCACATTATCAACGTTACTTCAAGATGCTTAAATTAGCTCGCGGCACTAGTCAATCATTTGCTGCTTCTCAGATGATAGCACTGTTTTAAATTGGACAGAGTATAACAGAGGGAATATTCTCTCAGATGGATGTTCTCAGAAAACCTCCATAGCGAGTCATCCCCAGATGCCCAGACCAGCTTACAATACAAAGGAGCAGCTGTTCTAGTCTGAGCTCCTTTTACATTTCTAAACTCCAAACCATGTCCCAAAGGCTGAGCCCAGTACATGGTGTGGAGGAGACTCATTTTAGCCGTTTGCATCTACAGTCTCTTTCTTTCAGCTATTACCCAAAGCTCATGACCATAGATGGGGTAGGGACCGGTGCATTTCTGCTGACACCACACCCACATCTGCTTGTCAATCTCACGCTCCATCTTACACTAACTTATAAGCAAAGCTTATCTCAGTTGGGGCAGTGGGTCGTTCCCACCCCAGAGTGAGCAATCCACACATCACCACTGCTTCATACTGGGCTCTGGCATCCCAGCGAAGTGATGACGCCAATAGAACTACATCATATGCAAAAAGCAGAGATTGGAAGACTGGCCGGAAGACTTTTAATGTGCAAAATCGCATGACGTGTACTGAATGTATACGTTTCAGAGGAACCTCAGAGCAAAAGAGTGGTGAGTATGAGATGAATGTGTTGCTGATGGAATAATGCTGCGAGAATGTAAATGATCCCAAATCTAAAAGTAAACATGGAGTTTCGAGAAACATTCAGTTTGCATTAAATTAAATGAATAAGAATGACGACCTAATTTAAGACCTTGAGACAGTCGATGCCCATAACCTTCTGGGAGTTGTCATAGGAGCTCAGCTAACCCAGCTTGGACCTGAGGCCATTCTACTATCCAGAGGACAATGTTCCCCAGATGTTGGGTTTTTAATGTTAAGCTGCCGACCATACTATCTGCCCAGTTCACCAGTGTTTCTGTTGCTGCTGTTTAGATTCCTCCAAAAACCTATTAAAAACATGCACCGCAGGAACTATATTAGGAGTCACATGGCAAAACAACCTAATCATATTCTTATTGCAGCTGGTGATTTGAACCAAACAGACCTCAGAACTGTTTCACCTAAATTTCAGCAGCATGTCCACACCTCAACCAGAGGAAGCAATCCCTGGACCATTTTTACATTTTACCCCCGCCCTCATTTTGGTCAGTCAGACTGTATTTCCCTGCTCCTCCTGCCTACTTACTCCCAGCTAATTAAGAGGATTAAGAGGAAATTATTTAAAAAAAACAGGTAAGAGTGGACAGATGAGACTAGGGCAGCTCTACAGGACTATTTTGATTGCGCAGACTGGCACATGTTTAGAGATCCCGCCACCCAGGAGAACCATATCTACCTTCAAATGCTGTGAAATGTAATGATGATGTATGATGATGTGCTGATCACAAAGACAATAAAATCATTCCCCAACCAGAGAGCCTGGATGAATGGAGAGGCCCTATCCAGAGCCAAAACATCTGCCTTTTCAGTCAGGTGACAAGGGCCACTAGTGAGACTGAAAGGCGGGAACATCACGGTCTACAAAAACAGGAGCGCCCCCATCAGGCCACGTCGCCAGATGAGCTTAACACATTTTATGCCTGCTTTGATCTCCTCAACAAAGAGTCAGCTGTGAAGTCTACACCTGAGAGTCAATGTGAGGAAAGTTGCTGGACCTGATAACATGTACTAAAAAAACAACCATCAACCATCATCCCTGTACCAACAAGGTCTGCAGTGTGGAGTGTAAACTACTACCGCCCTGTGTCACTCACCGCCATTCTTCTTTGGGAAACTGCTTCTCTAGCACATCAAAAAACAACATTCAAGCTAACCATCTCCATGGCCCTCCACTCAGTCTTCACACACCTTGAAAACATCCATCCATCCATTTTCCTCCTCTTATCCGGGGCCGGGTCACGGAGGCAACAGGCTAAGCAGGGTTATCCCCACGTCCTTCTCCCCAGCAACAATTTCCAGCTCCTCCCAGGGGACCCCAAGGCGTTCCCAGGCCAGTTGGGATATATAATCCCCCCAGCGTGTTCTGGGTCTAACCTCCAAAGGGAGGCGTCCAGGAGGCATCCTTACCAGGTGCCCGAACCACCTCAATTGGCTCCTTTCGATGCGGAGGAACAGCGGCTCTACTCCGAGCTCCCTCCGAATGTCCAAGCTCCTTACCCGATCTCTAAGGGTGAGCCCGGCAACCTTTTGGAGGAAACTCATATCGGCAGCTTGTAATCGCAATTTCATTCTTTCGGTCACTAAGCTCATGACCATAGGTGAGGGTTGGAACGTAGACTGACCGATAAATCAAGAGCTTTGCTTTTCGGCTCGGCTCTTTCTTCACCACAACGGTCCAGTA
>JAVQJV010097228.1:0-10345 GCA_036024995.1 Gadopsis bispinosus
AGATTGTTTGCATTGTTAATGTGAAAAAGGTTTTTACAGAATATCTCTACCTCTGACGTTTTGATTTGATTAGCTGTACATTACAAAAGCAGTAACACAGCAACTACACCCAAACCTCTACTAGGGATGCAGAATATATAATTTTACAATCGGTTTTGGTGGATATGGGTTTTAAAAGCACAATAATTATCAGTCCAATTGTATTTTTTCAAATGATATTTGAGCAATATTAGAATTGCATTTTTGTGACCTTTTTACTGTTAGTGTGTCGCTTAATACAAGTGCCATGTGATCAATAGAACAACACTGACTAAGGACTTTTGTTTAGCAAACAGATACATTTCAGTTCATTGCTTGTGGATTTGTAATGAAGATCATTTTCATTACTAGTACATGTATAAATGTATGTATGTATATCATATCGGTCACAGAAGGAATACATATCACACATGTTATTGAAGACTTTTATTGAATTGTTTGGTTGATGTGTGGGCGCTAATGATGATGCCTGGCAGCTGGACATGATCTGAAAGATCTGGCCCTGGAAGATAGATAAAACATACATTTACTGTGGGTAATGAATATGTCACTGTGATTCCTTGTTGACTGTGGTTGTTTAATATTGATGTGTATTATTGGAAGTCACTTACCTCTGTCTCTTCCTCAGGGTGTTCAGGCCAAAGAGTCCCTAGGCCAGCTGAACACCATATGATGGTTCCAGGAGAGACCATTTCATAATTGGAGTGGGGGTGGCTATGAATTGGAAGCTGTCATTGCATGGTTATATGAGGGGTAGAATAATGGGGGGATGTGCCTGAGGATGCTGCACATTTTAATGGAGTAATGTTATTTATGTATGTAAATGTATTAGTTGGGGTTTCTAGTTTAAATGTTGGGGAGGAACTGGGCCCCCTGTTCTGGTGAAGCAGTCGTGGGTGTGGCTGCAGCAGAATATATAAGGTGGCCTTTTTCTATGTGATAGTGAGTTTCTGGTAGGACCACATGTGGGCTGTGGTTCCAGTATTTATATGGGAGAATGATTTGTTTTGATGTATATGTTAAGGGTGAAATAAACACCTGGCTGGTTGCACATAACCTCTGTGTCAAGTCTCCTACTCTTGAAGTCCAGCCGCTACCCAGTCATCCTAACAAGTGGTGTCAAGAAGCTGGGGCCTGCACTGCATGGAGAAGTTGAGAATGACTAGCAAGAAGAGCCAGATGATGGCGCAGGTGCATCAGTTGAACAGGGTACCATTGCAGCCAGCAACCAAGGGAAAAAGCTGGATGAGCTGGCAGGCCTGGTCAACAGTCTTATTAGGTCTCAAGCAGCCAGAGACCAGCAAATGGATAAAGATTTCTCTTGTCAAGAACAACGATTAAAAAGCATGCAGCATCAGTTTCAACAAATACAGTTGCAAGTGAAGGAAATCACAGGTTACCCACGTGAGCATGTGGAGTTAGAAGGGGAGCGACTTCAAGATGGACGTGATGACGTGGATGACCCACGTGAGGGGACAAGTCGGATGAACATCAGACCTCAGAGGGAACCACAGAGAACAAAAGCTCAAGATTTCAGTTCACTGACATTGTTCAAGGAGAGACTCCACGTGAGCTGTATGTTCACTTAAAAGACTTGTTTTGTAAATGGGTCAAACCAAAAAAGTCCACAGTGACAGAAATATCTGAGAGACTGATTCTTGAACAGTTCCTGAGGATGGTGCACCCGGAGCTTGACGTGTGGATCCATGAACATGATCCTCATACTGCAGAAGAAGCAGCTCAGCTGGCTGAAGTTTTCGCACTAGCCAGATGAGGGACCAGACACGCCACCTTTGGTCGAGACAATAACTTTGCCCTGTTATTGGAGACTGCAAGGGTTACAGTGGCAGGGAAAACTACACCTTGTATTATGGTCACCACCAGGGCTCAGAGTTCAAGGGACACTCTCAGGGAATTGCCATTTTTTGGGGTGGAGTTGGAGGCAGGTCAAGTTAAGCATTCTAAGTCTAAAGCAGAGAAGAGAAGGGAGAAATGGAAGGGCACAGCTGAGAAAGGGACAAAGGAGCTTACTAAACCAAGCATTCCAGTGGATTTAGACCTTCCACTAGATGTAGGCACTTTACAGAAAGAAGACCCAACTTTAAACACATGGTTTGAGAAGGTGACCGAAGTAGAGGGAGTTGAACAAGGGAGTCGAGTTGTTAAAAGAGGGATTTTTGTATCAGGTAAAGGGGAGAGTTGAGGCTCTGGCATTACCACAGCAGTTCAGACAGAGTGATAGACCTAGCCCATTCAGTACCATGGGCAGGGCATATGGCATTTCACAAAACTTTGTGTAGAATTGCTAGTCAGTTTGTGTGCCCAGGTATGTACAGTCAGGTTTCTCAGTTTTGTAGTTCTTGAGAAGCGTCGGCTGACGTCGGGGAGGAAGGTTGTACGAACCCAGCTGCAGCCATTGCCAATTATTGGAATACCTTTTGAGAGAATAGGCATGGATGTAGTTGGGCCGTTAGAGAGGAGTTCCTTTGGTAATAGATACATGTTGGTAATCTGTGATTATGCAACGGGTTATCCGGAAGACTTCCCCTTGAGGTCAGTGAAAGCCAGACAGATGGCTGTTACAACTGTTTTCCAGAGTTGGCATACCTAAGGAGGTTTTAACAGAAATTTTATGTCTAAGTTGTTAAAGCAGGTCTACCAACTGTTAGGGGTGATGGGACTTAAGATCACCCCCAAATGGACGGGCTAGTTGAAGGGTACAATCAGACACTGAAAAACATGCTTCGTAAGTTTGTTTTCCACACAGGAGCTGACTGGGACCAATGGCTGCCTTATGTGCTTTTTGCTTACGGGAGGTGCTGCAGGCTTCAACTGGCTTCTCACCTTTTGAACTGTTATATGGATGCCAGGTGAGAGGCCACTGGACCTGCTGAAACACTACTGGGAGAGTCCTGCATCCACGGGGGAGAACGTGGTTGCATATGTGGTCAAGATGAGAGAGAGAGATTGGAGGAGATGTCAGCACTCACATATACCAGAGAGTCAAGAAATACAAGACATGTCATGTAAACCTGTTAAAGGGGTTCCAGGTTCCCAAGGAGCCGCTGCGTCATCTGTTGGTGCATGCAATCCAGGATGAGGAGATCGCTGAGAAGTTCTTTCCAGCTGGTATGGGGGAGTCAGCCCAGTGGATCTGTCTCTCCTGTCGACCACCCAGCGGGAGGATGTGGTACCTTTGCTGGACCAAGAGCTTTTCAGAGAGACACCAGGTTTTACCGCTCTTGTCCGTCACAGGATTCGGCTGAAGAAGGATGCTCCCGTGAGGCAGAGGAGCTACAGGATCCCTGAGCGGTTGGTACCGGTGTTGAAGAAGGAACTCATGGTGATGCTGAGGTATCCAGCAGTGAATGGTGCAGCCCAGTTGTATTGGTACCAAAGAAGGATGGCTCGTTGAGGTTTTGTATTGACTTTAGGTACCTAAATTCAGTGTCTCAATTTGATTCATATCCCATGCCTAGAATTGATGACCTGCTGGAGAGATTTGGGAGAGCAAAGTACATCACCACCCTGGAGTAAAGGCTATTGGCAGGTGGCACTGGAAACAGATGCTTGAGAGTTGACAGCCTTTAAGACACCGTTTGGTATGTATCAATTCAAAGTAATGCCATTTGGTCTCCAGGGGGCGCCAGCTACTTTCCAAAGACTAATGAATCATTTTATGAGGGATGTGTCAGAGTGTTCAGCTGCCTATTTGGATGATGTAGTCATTTATAGCCAGTCCTGGGAGGAGAACTTGTCGCATCTGCAACGTGTCCTGCATTATATTAGAGCTGCAGGGTTAACCATCAATCCACAGGAATGTGCTGTAACCCAGAAAGAGGTGGAATATCTGGGTTACGTGATTGGGTTTAGTAAAATCAAGCCTCAAGTGGGAAATGGTGGAGGTGATCCAGACCTTCCCTGTTCCGATCCCCAAAAGAAAGTTTCATGGGCTTAGTGGGGTGGTACAGGAAGTTTATTCCCCACTTTGCGGAGCGTTCAGTGGTGTTTAACACCCTCGGCACCCAACAAAGTGCTGTGGACCGAGGAGTGTGACAGAGCATTCAGGGAACTTAAAGACTCCATCTGCACCCAGACAGTTTTGCACAGTCCGGTGTAATGGAAAATCTTGTTATAATCCTTTATTAATGATTTCTATAATCTTTGGTTTCAATTTCTCTCTATGTTGGGGAAATGTAACATGTTTAACTGCCTGAAGGTCAACAGATCAAGATTGAGACTGTACAGGTTTTACATCCAGGGCCTGTGGGTGCTCATTAAAGGCCCCTAACATGAGAAATATTGAGTAATCTAAAATATTAGGAACTACTGTCCTTCTAAACACTTGAAGCCAGCCACACGATATGTATGTATGTTCCTAAAGCTGGACTTTTACTTATTAGCAAATGTCAAAGAGATGTTAATTGAGTGATTAATCCCGGGGTTGGCGATTCGATCCTCGGCTCCTCGTGGCGATGGGCAAGACACTGAGTGGCAGCTCCGTCACCGTTGGTTATTGGTGTGTGAATAAGTCCAACATGTAAACATGCTGGCACTTTAAACACACTGCTCTAGCGCTGTTATACAAGGATTAGTGCTGAAAAATCTTAATTTGAGTTTCAATACAATAGCTAACTTTTAAAATTGTATTTGAAATGTGCACTTAAACAGCATGTCTTCTGTCTGTGTGTAGAGCTTTGTGCCAGAAGCTGCAGTTGTTCCATCTCCCAGAAGCACAGAGGGATTATGCTCTGCAGCCACTTCATATTGGATTTATTATTACAGGCTTCAGGAATGGTTGGGAATATGCCATTTTAGTTCTGGAACAATTATTACACATGGGCGTGGGACTTTAAATCAGGTTTTACAGCAACACCTGGGGTACAATGTTTAACCTAATCTAATGCCACAAGTTGACAAAGCACAAGAGTAAACACGAGACTCCCTTTATTATTACAAAACAAGCAAAGCAGTATTTTCAGTTAATGATATGATTGCTGTCAAATATGAGACATAGTTGCCACAATCTAAGCTCAGTGGTTGTCATTTGTGTCTTTGTGAAAGAATAACCTTAAAACAATTTTGTAACTGTATTACACCTAGTGGACAGATAGAACCGAATAAAAGACAGTAAGCAAGGTACAGGTAGAGTAGGACCATAGCTTCCATTGCCTTTGGGCGCATTGAAAAAATTAATACTTTAAATACATGTTAAAAACGTTTTTTATAGAAAAGAAGGCTATGCACACTTTAGTCCCGTGCAGGTTTTAACTATAAAGCCAAGTAAAATTTCAGCTGTTAGACATTTGCTAGACAAATGCAATGCAAGTGCACGTGGGAAATGCAGTTTACAATGTCCATTATACTGGGGGAACTCCTCAAATACAACTGTGAATATATTTGCTGCCTCTAACAAGCTATAAGCACAATCAAGGACTGATTTCCAAAGGAAACATGAATGAAACACATTGTTGTCCCCCCCTTTTTTCTCTGGCTCTCCATGGTTTGCAATCTGTCTTTGAATAAGTGAAATGTATCTGAAAACTGACTTTATATTTCACTTTGAATTTTATCAAGAAAAATAAGATACACAAGTGTGAACACAAGATCAAATCATTTGGTAAATGTGCTATTTTCTGCAGTGAGACACACACACATAATAAAGAAATCTATAATCAGAACATTAATAATGGAAATGCTTGTCCAACGTTATTGATGTCTATGGCTGGCAAGCTGGCTCCCTGAATACCCTCCTGTTCCACCCTGTGCCTGTGTGTGCTCACAGTAAAATGACCACACACACTACTGGATTTGCATTTCTAGTGAACACCCCCTCACATCAGCAAGGTCAGGGTGCTGAAGCAGTTTCACACGCAACACGATTTAGATCCGATGGAGCTTTAATGATCCACAGGGAAAGCTGGACAGCACAAAACTAAAGGAATTGCAGATACTGTGTCTTGGTCTCACTAATACTCAGTTCTCATTGCCTGGGAAGAATGTAGACTAAATTTGGATTAACAGCATCAACTGGGTTAAAGGATCAAAGTAGGTCATGGGACAATATATGATTCTTGATCCCAGATGATTTTTAATTGGCATGCCTGCTATGTGGCGTGATTCAGTTTCAAACTCAGATGTATAAAACCGTAGATCATTGGTTTGTGCATCAATTAACGTCGTGTTTGTCGAGCACACGGCACAAATCACAGAAGTTTCTGTGTGGGAGGATAATCAGCACGTGCTTTGTTGTTTCAGGATGCTATAGTTGCTGTTATAGGTTCCACAAATATCTCATCAGCATATATTCACTTTAACTAATTGCATGAACGTATGGCCCCCAGCTGCTGCCTCGGGTCTGAAGAACAATACTAGTGAACTTTGTCTTGATGCTGCTTGCTATTCTGATGAGAACAAATGATGCCACGACATGTATTTTGCTGTTGCAGCATACTTTATATTCTAGTGAATGTCAACATCCAACAATGTCAGCTTCCAGAGAAGAAGAGGCAGAGAGCTAAGTCCGATCCTCCTCACTTTTCCGTTGCGTCCGAGAGAGCAGGCAGAAGCAAAATCCAAAAGGCAGCCCGAGGTCCAGGTAGAGGGATCCGAGTCAGGAGGACCAGGCTGGAAGCAGAGTCGGAACACAAGAAGGTTAGTCACGTACAGAGTCTTCCCCGAGAGAAACCGGGTTAGATGGTAAATCAATCTGGCGAGTAACGCAGGGAAGGCTAGGGCTTCTGTATCCATGGTAACCAGATAATCAGTGATCTTCACCTGTCAGTGCTCACAGAGTGATGGCTGATCGCTGTATTTATTGCAGTCATCTGCTGTTCCATTTAAGTGCCCTTTGCAAACACTATTTGTTCACAATCTATCTTTTTTAGCAGTTTGCTAAGAATTGGTAGCGGACTGATTCTTGCCTCTTTCCATGCTGAAGGTAGACACTAGTTTCTATGTACCAATTCCATTTCCAGCTTTCCATTTAGATCACCCATTCCTCCTGGTTTATCAGTGTTTATAGTTGATAATCGCTGTTAGACTTGTTTTATATTTAATTTAATAAAGATTTAATAGAGGGATTGTCTTTCATAAGTTGTTCAAGTGCATAATAGATGAGATTTGGCTGGGACCTGCAAATCACTCAAATCCATATTCAATTCCAAATTGAAAATAAAAAGCTATTGATGCACTTCATAACACTAAACAAACTAAACGTTGTGTTGGCCAACTCTCTTTGCTCCCCTGGTTAAAGCTGCCAAAACATGAAATGGAAGTATGAGGAACACACAGTCATTGCAACTCAAAAAGATGTCAAGATTCAAGGCTTTATTTGCTCAGGTACAAATGTCCAAGGGCATTGGAATTATTGTGTGGATCTTAGTCAAATAATAAAAATACAGTAAAAGATACTTCTGAAAGGAGAACATAAGCGGAGTTAAGAATCATAAATGAATAAATAAATCTCAAAGTCAATATAACAATATTAACAAGCTAATAACCATTTAACCAGTTAAAAGTTATATCTTTTAGCTACAATATAAGAAAGGGGGGAATAAATGTTGGTTGCAGAGAGGTTTAGACACAAGAGCTCAGTCGTGCAGTTTGTGTCAGTACATTAGTGAATCTTTTCACGTGTTAATGCACTTTAGTTTGTAGCATAAAGTTTTTTTATTATCGTTACTATTTATCAGTTGTATCATGTAACATTATCATTTTCATATCCCGATTCTCTCCTTACCCCCGTCCCTTTTTAAAAAAAAAGACAAGTAATGCAGTAATGTTTTAATCTGAGTTCATTTTAACTAAGTAGTTAAATAATAGTTAAATAGTCTAGTACTCTGTCCATTCCTGGTTATATCACAATATATGAATATATGTGCGCAGCCGCTGACATTGTTGTCTGCAACTGTGCATGTTTTTGAATGCTTGGCTTCAACAGCAGTAATGAAAATGTTTTGTTTATGCAGGGATGTGAAGACACCAGTCAAAGGTTTATCAGAAATGTGACCTCAGCTGGGATCTCAGTTACGATCCGGACCTCTGTTTCGGAGTAAACACAGCAGAAACCTGCAGAATGTTAATGGATTTCGAGGAAATCTGATCTTACTTGTGGTTTTTCAGATACGCAGCGGAAAATGTTTCATAATCCTTGAACCAAACTTTAGATAGTTGATTCATTGATTGACAAATTTGAAGCTTGCCATGGGTACACAGATTCCAGAAAAACCACATTTTGGAGACTCAAAGGTTTTGCAGGACAGATGGACAGTGCATGACAGGAGGTGCAGAAAGAGCAAATTGGAAGTGGAGGTGTGAAAAGGAGAGGAGAGACCGACTGTGACCAGCAGCTAGTAGCAGAGAGAAGGAGGGAGGGAACAGAGAGAAGGAACAGGAAAGCAAATGAGAAAAAAGAGAGAGGAGAGGAGGAAAATCACTCCTTAAGGCAGTTGGATGCCACAGCTTATTTCTGTCTGTCTGTCGGCTGAGCCAATGGAACATGAAATTGAATTATCTTCTCTATAAGTTATAAAGTCAACGGAGCTGAGAGGGATTCAGGATGGGAGCGAGTGAGAAGGATGTGAGGGGATGAGAGACTATGAGAAAATTGGAGGAAGAGGGACTGTTGAGAAAAGGTATGGACAGATCGAAGAGGAGGAAGGGGAACTCAGATGCTGTCCTATCTCTCTTCCACAGAAGTGTTGATCCTCTCTAATTCCATCTGTCCAACGCACTTCTAAGTGACAGGCCGTGTGCAATAGTGATTTTCAGGGTGATACGTCATGTGGACACAACATCAGACCTAACAGACAGAGCTTGAAATTACATTATTACCAGGGAGGCAGATGGAGAATAGACACTATGGAGCATAAAAATGAAACTCTGGAAATGTGGAAAACTGTCTCAGTGTACAATCAAGAGCTGACAGCAGCAGTGTATTTGCTGCATCAGAGTGCAAACACTGCAGTTTGACCATTTGTTTCCTGTGTTCTTTTGTTCGTGTGCATAATAAGTGATTTATTTCCATTTTCTCTCAGTTCTCTCCTCAGCTCTGCCTCATTTGTTGTATTGTGTTGCTGCACTCATCGGGCTCATCCACATGTTCCTCAGCGGGAGACACTGGCAGGGGATACCTACGCAATTCAAATTGCAAAAGGACCAAAGCAGATGGACGTCTCAAATTCACTTCTTCACAGTTCAGCAACTGTGGAGATCCATGTTTAAAGTCAAGAAAACTGAGGGCGTAGGTTTGGAGGAGTATAACAAAGCTATAAGCTGCAGGTGGGTGATTTCAGCATACTGACATATTGACATTGGACGTTTGACCTAGGGACCTTTAAAATGTCGCGTTAAAGGGAAACTGCGGTATTTCAAAGTAGAAGACCAGCGGAAAAATACGGAGTGTATGAACATGATTTATGTAGAGAAATGAAACCAACAAGAGTTGGCTGATGCTATCACGCTGACCTGAATCGTTTCTATTATTTCAACCCAATTCAACGTGGCTCCTTTTTTATTTGGTGCTCCTCAGATAGTGTTAAAGACTGACAAGAACTCAAGGTTCATGGTCAAGGTAAACTTTATAAACCCAGATAGGGAAATCCAGGAGGTACACAACGCAGATATGAATGCAGATGACCTTATTTGCATTTTCAGAATCCTTCCATAGCTTAGTTGGAACCTGCTGTGTAGAGAGGGTGGTGGGTAATGGGTCATATTAAGAGGATATGTTGGGGAACATAAACAAGCCACCCAGTTATCAGTGTCTCCCTGGACCCGCCACTAGTACTGGTCTCGTATCGGGATGTAATCCAGATGAGATTTAAGACACTTTCATTTTACACTGTCCAACAATCTTTGTTGGCCTGATCTGCTTACAATCTGCCTTTGTGTTCCCAGGCTACATGCAAACCAGGGTCGGCCCTCCTCCAGTCCAGAAGGAGGCGGTGGTGCACCTGAAGCTGTTTGGTAACAGAAGCACGTGAATGAATTGCATTTAAGAGACGGAGGTTTTATCATCTTCATGGGTACAAACAGATTAACTCTCTCATTCAGTTGAGCTGCTCAGGGATCAGATCATCGACACGGCAGCTTGTATTTGATGGTATGTGTAGAAATGACTGGAGCCGTTTTCCTTCTTGCTGCAATGGTAAATGGACTCTTTCTTATATAGCGCTTTTCAACCAAAACGGTTCCCAAAGCGCTGTACCAGTAATCTAAGGTAGAACAGTAGTCTAATTCACCCATTCACACACCGATGGGGACACAGTTGCCATGCTGGCCTCCACCGGGCCAATAAGAAGAC